>RXID01018967.1:0-13048 GCA_005019695.1 Trichopus zeylanicus subsp. travancoricus | reverse complement strand
TGAACCAGAATGGGAAAACAAATAAAGAAAGGTCCATTAGTCCTCATCTACAAATATCCGAATTTTAACGCCTAAGACTCCATAGATAGTTCCAATTGTAAATTTCAATGATCAATTTTAGCACAAATTGTTTGTAGAGGAGCCCTCCATTCTCTGATCCATTCGACACGTGCAATTTCTTTTCCGTCGATACGCCTCGCTATTTGCACTTGAATTCCTTTTGTGTGCATTTATTCAGTTAATTCAATCGCCTTTCTCATTGCATTTCGAAATGAAACTATATTTTTAAATTGTAAAGCTATATATTCTGCAAGAATCAGATTTTTTGTTTTCTCTTTCCATCATCTTTCATTTATTCACATCCCCTTATTGTGTTTTACAACTCATAATTAGTTTTTTATGTTCTTGGAGAAATTTCATTTGCTACAAGTTATATGATCGATACCAGTCGGTATAGTGACTATTCTTGGGATCTCAAAAATACGAAGCAATAATTTTGGTTTGTTTTAATATTATATATAGTGTAATAAAGTTTAGATTTGCGGTTCAATAATCTATGAAATCCTAACCCAACTCTAAACTTTAAAGTTACTTTAAAGAAGGAGTCACACACTAAGCATAGCAATTTTACTCTAGAAAAAATGGGCAATCAAATTTTTATTCAACCTTATAGAATTAAAGAACTAGAATCCAATTGCTATTTTTGTTTCATATTTCATAAATGAAAGGACCAGTTATAAATGAAAAAACAAATTTGTTTCTATTGCTAGACACCAGTCAGAACCAGAATGGCAAAACAAATAAAGAAAAGTCCATTAGTCCTCATCTACAAATATCCGAATTTTAACGCCTAATACTCCATAGATAGTTCGAATTGTAAATTTCAATGATCAATTTTAGCACAGATTATTTGTAGAGGAGCCCTCCCTTCTCTAATCCATACGACACGTGCAATTCTTTTCCGTCGATGCGCCTTGCTATTTGCACTTGAATTCCTTTTGTGTGCATTTATTCAGTTAATTCAATCGCCTTTTTCATTGCCTTTCGAAATGAAACTATATTTTTAAATTGTAAAGCTATATATTCTGCAAGAATAGATTTTTTGTTTTCTCTTTCGATCATCTTTCATTTATCCACATCCCCTTATCGTGTTTTACAACTCATAATTAGATTTTTTTATGTTATGGGAAAAATTTCATTTGCTACAAGTAATATGATCTGATCCAGTCGTATAGTGACTATTTCTTGGGATCTCAAAAATACGAAGTAATAAGTTGGTTTTTTTATATTATATATAGTTATTAAGTTTAGATTGCGGTTCAATAATCTATGAAATCCTAACCCAACTCTAAACTTTAAAGTTACTTTAAAGGAGTCACACACTAATCATAGCAATTTTACTCTAAAAAAATGGGCAATCAAATTTTTATTCAACCTTATAGAATTAAAGAACTAGAATCCAATTGCTATTTTTGTTTCATATTTCATAAATGAAAGGACCAGTTATAAATGAAAAAACAAATTTGTTTCTATTGCTAGACACTAGTCTGAACCAGAATGGCAAAACAAATAAAGAAAGGTCCATTAGTCTTCATCTACAAATATCCGAATTTTAACGCCTAATACTCCATAGATAGTTCTAATTGTAAATTTCAATGATCAATTTTAGCACAAATTGTTTGTAGGAGGCCCTCCCTCTCTGATCCATTCGACACGTGCAATTTCTTTTCGGTCGATACGCCTTGCTATTTGCACTTGAATTCCTTTTGTGTGCATTTATTCAGTTAATTCAATCGCCTTTCTCATTGCCTTTCGAAATGAAACTATATTTTTAAATTGTAAAGCTATATATTCTGCAAGAATTAGATTTTGTGTTTTCTCTTTCGATCATCTTTCATTTATTCACCTCCCCTTATTGTGTTTTACAACTCATAATTAGATTTTTTATGTTATGGGAGAAATTTCATTTGCTACAAGTATATGATCGATCCAGTCGTATAGTGACTATTTCTTGGGATCTCAAAAATATGAAGCAATAAGTTGGTTTTTTATATTATATATAGTTATTACGTTTAGAGTCCGGTTCAATAATCTATGAAATCCTAACCAACTCTAAACTTTAAAGTTACTTTAAAGGAGTCACACACTAAGCATAGCAATTTTACTCTAAAAAAAATGGGCAATCAAATTTTTATTCAACCTTATAGAATTAAAGAAAAAGAATCCAATTGCTATTTTGGTTTCATATTTCATAAATGAAAGGACCAGTTAAATAAAGAAAACACAAATTTTTGGTTGCTATCGCGGGACACTAGGCTGAACAGAAGGCAAAACAAATAAAGAAAGGTCCAATAGTCCCAGCTACAAATATCCGAATTTTACGCTAATACATAGATAGTTCGAATTGTAAATTGTCAAATGATCAAATTTAGCAAAATTATTTGTAGAGGAGCCCTCCCTTCGCTGATCCATTCGACACGTGCAATTTCTTTTCCGTCGATACTCCTTGCTATTTGCACTTGAATTCCTTTTGTGTGCATTTATTCAGTTAATTCAATCGCCTTTCTCATTGCCTTTCGAAATGAAACTATATTTTTTAAATTGTAAAGCTATATATTCTGCAGAATTAGATTTTTTTGGTTTTCCCTCGTTCGATCATACTTTCATTTATCACACATCCCCTTATTGTGTTTTACATCTCATAATTAGATTTTTTATGTTATGGGATAAATTTCATTTGCTACAAGTATATGATCGATCCAGTCGTATAGTGACTATTTCTTGGGATCTCAAAAATAGAAAGCAATAAGTTGGTTTTTTTATATTATATATAGTTATTAAGTTTAGAGTGCGGTTCAATAATCTATGAAATCCTAACCCAACTCTAAACTTTAAAGTTACTTTAAAGAAGGAGTCACACACTAATCATAGCAATTTTACTCAAAAAAAAATGGGCAATCAAATTTTTATTCAACCTTCTAGAATTAAAGAACTAGAATCCAATTGCTATTTATGTTTCATATTTCATAAATGAAAGGACCAGTTAATAAATGAAAAAACAAATTTGTTTCTATTGCTAGACACTAGTCTGTACCAGAATGGGAAAACAAATAAAGAAAGGTCCATTAGTCCTCATCTACAAATATCCGAATTTTAACGCCTAATACTCCATAGATAGTTCGAATTGTAAATTTCAATGATCAAGTTTAGCACAAATTGTTTGTAGAGGAGCCCGCCCTTCTCTGATCCATTCGACACGTGCAATTTCTTTTCCGTCGATACGCCTTGCTATTTGCACTTGAATTCCTTTTGTGTGCATTTATTCAGTTAATTCAATCGCCTTTCTCATTGCCTTTCGAAATGAAACTATATTTGTAAATTGTAAAGCTATATATTCTGCAAGAATTAGATTTTTTGTTTTCTCTTTCGATCATCTTTCAATTATCCACATGCCCTTATTGTGTTTTACAACTCATAATTAGAATTTTTATGTTATGGGAGAAATTTCATTTGCTACAAGTATATGATCGATCCAGTCGTATAGTGGCTATTTCTTGGGATCTCAAAAATACGAAGCAATAAGTTGGTTTTTTTATATTATATATAGTTATTAAGTTTAGAGGGCGGTTCAATAATCTATGAAATCCTAACCCAACTCTAAACTTTAAAGTTACTTTAAAGAAGGAGTCACACACTAAGCATAGCAATTTTACTCTAAAAAAAATGGGCAATCAAATTTTTATTCAACCTTATAGAATTAAAGAACAAGAATCCAATGGCTATTTTTGTGTCATATTTCATAAATGAAAGAACTAGTTAAAAAATGAAAGAACAAATTTGTTTCTATTGCTAGACACTAGTCAGAACCAGAATGGCAAAACAAATAAAGAAAGGTCCATTAGTCCTCATCTACAAATATCAGAATTTTAACGCCTAATACTCCATAGATAGTTCGAATTGTAAATTTCAATGATCAATTTTAGCACAAATTGTTTGTAGAGGAGCACTCCCTTCTCTGATCCATTAGACACGCGCAATTTCTTTTCCGTCGATACGCCTCGCTATTTGCACTTGAATTCCTTTTGTGTGCATTTATTCAGTTAATTCAATCGCCTTTTTCATTGCCTTTCGAAATGAAACTATATTTTTAAATTGTAAAGCAATATATTCTGCAAGAATTAGATGTTTCATTTTCCCTTTCGTTCATCTTTCATTTATCCACGTCCCCTTATTGTGTTTTAAAACTCATAATTAGATTTTTTATGTTATGGGAGAAATTTCATTTGCTACAAGTATATGATCGATCCAGTCGTATAGTGACTATTTCTTGGGATCTCAAAAATACGAAGCAATAAGTTGGTTTTTTTATATTATATATATTATTAAAGTTTAGAGTGCGGTTCAAGAATCTATGAAATCCTAACCCAACTCTAAACGTTAAAAGTTACTTTGAAAGGAAGGAGTCCAAACTAATCATAGCAATTTTACTCTAAAAAAATGGGCAATCAAATTTTTATTCAACCTTATAGAATTAAAGAACTAGAATCCAATTGCTATTTTTGTTTCATATTTCATAAATGAAAGGACCAGTTAATAAATGAAAAAACAAATTTGTTTCTATCGCTTGACACTAGTCTGAACCAGAATGGCAAAACAAATAAAGAAAGGTCCAATAGTCCTCATCTACAAATATCCGAATTTTAACGCCTAATACTCCATAGATAGTTCCAATTGTAAATTTCAATGATCAATTTTAGCACAAATTGCTTGTAGAGGAGCCCTCCCTTCTCGGATCCATTCGACACGTGCAATTTCTTTTTCGTCGATACGCCTTGCTATTTGCACTTGAATTCCTTTTGTGTGCATTTATTCAGTTAATTCAATCGCTTTCTCTGGCCTTTCGAAATGAAACTAATTTTTAAGATTGTAAAGCTATATATTTCGGGCAAGAATTAGATTTTTGGTTTTTCGCCTTTCGATCATCGTTTCATTTATCCACATGCCCTTATTGTGTTTTACAACTCATTATTAGATTTTTTATGTTATGGGAGAAATTTCATTTGCTACAAGTATATGATCGATCCAGTCGTATAGTGACTATTTCTTGGGATATCAAAAATACGAAGCAAGAAGTTGGTTTTTTTATATTATATATAGTTATTAAGTTTAGAGTGGGGTTCAATAATCTATGAAATCCTAACCCAACTCTAAACTTTAAAGTTACTTTTAAGAAGGAGTCACACACTAAGCATAGCAATTTTACTCTGAAAAGAAATGGTCAATCACATTTTTATTCAACCTTATAGAATTAAAGAACGAGAATCAATTGCTATTTTGGGTTTCATATTTCCATAAATGAAAGGACCAGTTAATAAATGAAAAAACAAATTTGTTTCTATTGCACACTAGGACTGACCAGAAGGGAAAACAAATAAGAAAGGGTCCATTGTCCTCATCTACAAATATCCGAAGTTTAACGCCTAATACTCCATAGATAGTTCCAATTGTAAATTTCAATGATCAATTTTAGCACAAATTGTTTGTAGAGGAGCCCTCCCTTCTCTGATCCATTCGACAAGTGCAATTTCTTTTCCGTCGATATGCTTCGCTATTTGCACTTGAATTCCTTTTGTGTGCATTTATTCAGTTAATTCAATCGCCTTTCTCATTGCCTTTCGAAATGAAACTATATTTTTAAATTGTAAAGCTATATATTTTTTTTTCTGCAAGAAAATTAGATTTTTTGTGTTTCCCTCTTCGATCATCTTTCTTTATCCACATCCCCTTATTGTGTTTTACAACTCATAATTAGATTTGTTATGTTATGGGAGAAATTTCATTTCCTACAAGTATATGATCGATCCAGTCGTATAGTGACTATTTCTTGGGATCTCAAAAATACGAAGCAATAAGTTGGTTTTTTTATATTATATATAGTTATTAAGTTTAGAGTGCGGTTCAATAATCTATGAAATCCTAACCCAACTCTAAACTATAAAGTTACTTTAAAGAAGGAGTCACACACGAAGCATAGCAATTTTACTCTAAAAGAAATGGGCAATCAAATTTTTATTCAACCTTATAGAATTAAAGAACTAGAATCCAATTGCTATTTTTGTTTCATATTTCATAAATGAAAGGACCAGTTAATAAATGAAAAAAAAAATTTGTTTCTATTGCTACACACTAGTCTGAACCAGAATGGGAAAACAAATAAAGAAAGGTCCATTAGTCCTCATCTACAAATATCCGAAGTTTAACGCCTAATACTCCATAGATAGTTCCAATTGTAAATTTCAATGATCAATTTTAGCACAAATTGTTTGTAGAGGAGCCCTCCCTTCTCTGATCCATTCGACACGTGCAATTTCTTTTCCATCGATACGCCTTGCAATTTGCACTTGAATTCTTTTTGTGTGCATGTATTTAGTTAAGTCAATCGCCTTTCTCATTGCCTTTCGAAATGAAACTATATTTTTTAATTGTAAAGCTATATATTCTACAAGAATTAGATTTTTTTGTTTTCTCTTTCGATCATCTTTCATTTATCCACGTCCCCTTATTGTGTTTTACAACTCATAATTAGATTTTTTATGTTGTGGGAGAAATTTCATTTGCTACAAGTATATGATCGATCCAGTCGTATAGTGACTATTTCTTGGGATCTCAAAAATACGAAGCAATAAGTTGGTTTTTTTATATTATATATAGTTATTAAGTTTAGAGTGCGGTTCAAAAATCTATGAAATCCTAACCCAACTCTAAACTTTAAAGTTACTTTAAAGAAGGAGTCACACACTAAGCATAGCAATTTTACTCTAAAAAAATGGGCAATCAAATTTTTATTAAACCTTATAGAATTGAAGAACTAGAATCCAATTGTTATTTTTGTTTCATATTTTCATAAATGAAAGAACCAGTTAATAAATAAGAAAACAAATTTGTTTCTATTGCTAGACACTAGTCTGAACCAGAATGGCAAAACAAATAAAGAAAGGTCCATTAGTCCTCATCTACAAATATCCGAATTTTAACGCCTAATACTCCATAGATAGTTCGAATTGTAAATTTCAATGATCAATTTTAGCACAAATTGTTTGTAGAGGAGTCCTCCCTTCTCTGATCCATTCGACAAGTGCAATTTCTTTTCCGTCGATATGCTTCGCTATTTGCACTTGAATTCCTTTTGTGTGCATTTATTCAGTTAATTTAATCGCCTTTCTCATTGCCTTTCGAAATGAAACTATATTTTTAAATTGTAAAGCTATATATTCTGCAAGAATTAGATTTTTTGTTTTCTCTTTCGATCATCTTTCATTTATCCACATCCCCTTATTGTGTTTTACAACTCATAATTAGATTTTTTTATGTTATGGGAGAAATTTCATTTGCTACAAGTATATGATCGATCCAGTCGTATAGTGACTATTTCTTGGGATCTAAAAAATACGAAGCAAGTTGGTTTTTTTATATTATATTAGAGTTATTAAGTGTAGAGTGTGGTTCAATAATCTATGAAATCCGAACCCAACTCTAAACTTTAAAGTTACTTTAAAGAAGGAGTCACACACTAAGCATAGCAATTTTACTCTAAAAAAAAATGGTCAATCAAATTTTTATTCAAACTTATAGAATTAAAGAACTAGAATCGAATTGCTATTTTTGTTTCATATTTCATAAATGAAAGAACCAGTTAATAAATGAAAGAAAAAATTTGTTTCTATTGCTAGACACTAGTCAGAACCAGAATGGGAAAACAAATAAAGAAAGGTCCATTAGTCCTCATCTACAAATATCCGAATTTTAACGCCTAATACTCCATAGATAGTTCGAATTGTAAATTTCAATGATCACTTTTAGCACAAATTGTTTGTAGAGGAGCCCTCCCTTCTCTGATCCATTCGACACGTGCAATTTCTTTTCCGTCGATACGCCTCGCTATTTGCACTTCAATTCCTTTTGTGTGCATTTATTCAGTTAATTCAATCGCCTTTTTTATTGCCTTTCGAAATGAAACTATATTTTTAAATTGTAAAGCTATATATTCTGCAAGAATTAGATTTTTTTGTTTTCTCTTTCGATCATCTTTCATTTATCCACATCCCCTTATTGTGTTTTACAACTCATAATTAGATTTTTTATGTTATGGGAGAAATTTCTTTGCTACAAGTATATGATCGATCCAGTCGTATAGTGACTATTTCTTGGGATCTCAAAAATACGAAGCAATAAGTTGGTTTTTTTATATTATATATAGTTATTAAGTTTAGAGTGCGGTTCAATAATCTATGAAATCCTAACCCAACTCTAAACTTTAAAGTTACTTTAAAGAAGGAGTCACACACTAAGCATAGCAATTTTACGCTAAAAAAAATGGTCAATCAATTTTTCTTCAACCTTATAGCATTAAAGAGCTAGAATCGAAATGCTATTTTTGTTTCATATTTCATAAATGAAAGGACCAGTTAATAAATGAAAGAATAAATTTGTTTCTATTGCTAGACACTAGTCAGAACCAGAATGGCAAAACAAATAAAGAAAGGTCCATTAGTCCTCATCTACAAATATCCGAATTTTAACGGCTAATACTCAATAGATAGTTCGAATTGTAAATTTCAATGATCAATTTTAGCACAAATTATTTGTAGAGGAGCCCTCCCTTCTCTGATCCATTCGACACGTGCAATTTCTTTTCCGTCGGTACCCCTATCTATTTGCACTTGAATTCCTTTTCTGTGCATTTATTAAGTTAATTCAATCGCCTTTCTCATTGCCTTTCGAAATGAAACTATATTTTTAAATTGTAAAGCTATATATTCTGCAAGAATTAGATTTTTTGTTTTCTCTTTTTATCATCTTTCACTTATCCACTTCCCCTTATTGTGTTTTACAACTCATTATTAGATTTTTTATGTTATGGGAGAAATTTCATTTGCTACAAGTATATGATCGATCCAATCGTATAGTGACTATTTCTTGGGATCTCAAAAATACGAAGCAATAAGTTGGTTTTTTATATTATATATTATTTTTCAGTTTAGAGTGGGGTTCAATAATCTATGAAATCCTAACCCAACTCTAAACTTTAAAGTTACTTTAAAGAATGAGTCACACACTAAGCATAGCAATTTTACTCTAAAAAAAATGGTCAATGAAATTTTTATTCAAACTTATAGAATTAAAGGGCTAGAATCGAATTGCTATTTTTGTTTCATATTTCATAAATGAAAGGACCAGTTAATAAATGAAAGAACAAATTATTTTCTATTGCTAGACACTAGTCCGAACCAGAATGGCAAAACAAATAAAGAAAGGTCCATTAGTCCTCATCTACAAATATCCGAATTTTAATGCCTAATACTCCATAGATAGTTCGAATTGTAAATTTCAATATCAATTTTAGCACAATTGTTTGTAGAGGAGCCCTCCCTCCTCTGATCCATTCGACACGTGCAAAAAAAAATTTCTTTTCCGTCGAACGCCTTGCTATTTTGCACTTGAATTCCTTTGTGCATTATTAAGATTATTCAATCGCCTTTTTCCTTGCCGTTCGAATGAAACTATATTTTTCATTGTAAAAGCTATATAATGCTGCAAGAATTATGTTTTGTTTTCTCTTTCGATCATCTTTCATTTATCCACATCCCCTTATTGTGTTTTACAACTCATAATTAGATTTTTTATGTTATGGGAGAAATTTCATTTTCTACAAGTATATGATCGATCCAGTCGTATAGTGACTATTTCTTGGGATCTCAAAAATACGAAGCAATAAGTTGGTTTTTTTATATTATATATAGCTATTAAGTTTAGAGTGGGGTTCAATAATCTATGAAATCCTAACCCAACTCTAAACTTTAAAGTTACTTTAAAGAAGGAGCCACACACTAAGCATAGCAATTTTACTCTAAAAAGAAATGGTCAATCAAATTTTTATTCAACCTTATATAATTAAAGGGCTAGAATCGAGTTGCTATTTTTGTTTCATATTTCATAAATGAAAGGACCAGTTAATAAATGAAAGAACAAATTTGTTTCTATTGCTAGACACTAGTCAGAACCAGAATGGCAAAACAAATAAAGAAAGGTCCATTAGTCCTCATCTACAAATAGCCGAATTTTAACGCGTAATACTCCATGGGTAGTTCGAATTGTAAATTTCAATGATCAATTTTAGCCCAAATTATTTGTAGAGGAGCCTTCCCTTCTCTGATCCATTAGACACGTGCAATTTCTTTTCCGTCGATACGCCTTGCTATTTGCACTTGAATTCCTTTTGTGTGCATTTATTCAGTTAATTCAATCGCCTTTCTCATTGCCTTTCGAAATGAAACTATATTTTTAAATTGTAAAGCTATATATTCTGCAACAATTAGATTTTTTGTTTTCTCTTTCGATCATCTTTCATTTATCCACCTCCCCTTATTGTGTTTTACAACTCATAATTAGATTTTTTATGTTATGGGAGAAATTTCATTTGCTACAAGTATATGATCGATCCAGTCGTATAGTGACTATTTTTGGGATCTCAAAAATACGAAGCAATAAGTTGGTTTTTTTATATTATATATAGTTATTAAGTGTAGAGTGCGGTTCAATAATCTATGAAATCCTAACCCAACTCTAAACTTTAAAGTTACTTTAAAGAAGGAGTCACACACTAAGCATAGCAATTTTACTCTAAAAAATAATGGTCAATCAAATTTTTATTCAACCTTATAGAATTAAAGGGCTAGAATCGAATTGTTATTTTTGTTTCATATTTCATCAATGAAAGGACCAGTTAATAAATGAAAGAACAAATTTGTTTCTATTGCTAGACACTAGTCAGAACCAGAATGGCAAAACAAATAAAGAAAGGTCCATTAGTCCTCATCGACAAATATCCGAATTTTAACGCCTAATACTCCATAGATAGTTCGAATTGTAAATTTCAATGATCAATTTTAGCACAAATTGTTTTTAGAGGAGCCCTCCCTTCTCTGATCCATTCGACACGTGCAATTTCTTTTCCGTCGATACGCCTTGCTATTTGCACTTGAATTCCTTTTGTGTGCATTTATTCAGTTAATTCAATCGCCTTTCTCCTTGCCTTTCGAAATGAAACTATATTTTTAAATTGTAAAGCTATATATTCTGCAAGAATTAGATTTTTTGTTTTCTCTTTCTATCATCTTTCATTTATCCACATCCCCTTCTTGTGTTTTACAACTCATAATTAGATTTTTTATGTTATGGGAGAAATTTCATTTGCTACAAGTATATGATCGATCCCGTCGTATAGTGACTATTTCTTGGGATCTCAAAAATACGAAGCAATAAGTTTGTTTTTTTATATTATATATATTTATTTAGTTTAGAGTGGGGTTCAATAATCTATGAAATCCTAACCCAACTCTAAACTTTAAAGTTACTTTAAAGAAGGAGTCACACACTAAGCATAGCAATTTTACTCTAAAAAAAAATGGCCAATCAAATTTTTATTCAACCTGATAGAATTAAAGACCTAGAATCGAATTGTTATTTTTGTTTCATATTTCATAAATGAAAGAACCAGTTAATAAATGAAAAAACAAATTTGTTTCTATTGCTAGACACTAGTCAGAACCAGAATGGCAAAACAAATAAAGAAAGGTCCA
Organism: Trichopus zeylanicus subsp. travancoricus; assembly: GCA_005019695.1. Taxonomy (NCBI): domain Eukaryota; kingdom Viridiplantae; phylum Streptophyta; class Magnoliopsida; order Dioscoreales; family Dioscoreaceae; genus Trichopus; species Trichopus zeylanicus. The sequence continues at coordinate 1,409 of RXID01018967.1, read as the reverse complement.
TTAGTCCTCATCTACAAATATCCGAATTTTAACGCCTAATACTCCATAGATAGTTCGAATTGTAAATTTCAATGATCAATTTTAGCACAAATTGTTTGTAGAGGAGCCCTCCCTTCTCTGATCCATTCGACACGTGCAATTTCTTTTCCGTCCATACGCCTAGCTATTTGCACTTGAATTCCTGTTGTGTGCATTTATTCAGTTAATTCAATCGCCTTTTTCATTGCCATTCGGAATGAAACTTTATTTTTAAATTGTAAAGCTATATATTCTGCAAGAATTACATTTTTTGTTTTCTCTTTCTATCATCTTTCATTTATCCAAATCCCCTTATTGTGTTTTACAACTCATTATTAGATTTTTTATGTTATGGGAGAAATTTCATTTGCTACAAGTATATGATCGATCCAGTCGTATAGTGACTATTTCTTGGGATCTGAAAAATATGAAGCAATAAGTTGGTTTTTTTATATTATATATAGTTATTACGTTTAGAGTGGGGTTCAATAATCTATGAAATCCTAAACCAACTCTAAACTTTAAAGTTACTTTAAAGAATGAGTCACACACTAAGCGTAGCAATTTTACTCTAGGAAAAAAATGGTCACATCAAATTTTTATTCAAACCTTTATAGAATTAAAGAGCTAGAATCGAATTGCTATCTTTGTTTCATATTTCATAAATGAAAGAACCAGTTCATAAATGAAAAAACAAATTTGTTTCTATTGCTAGACACTAGTCTGAACCAGAATGGCAAAACAAATAAAGAAAGGTCCATTAGTCCTCATCTACAAATATCCGAATTTTAACGCCTAATACTCCATAGATAGTTCGAATTGTAAATTTCAATGATCAATTTTAGCACAAATTGTTTGTAGAGGAGCCCTCCCTTCTCTGCTCCATTCGACACGTGCAATTTCTTTTCCGTCGATACGCCTTGCTATTTGGACTTGAATTCCTTTTGTGTGCATTTATTCCGTTAATTCAATCGCCTTTCTCATGCCTTTCGAAATGAAACTATATTTTTAAATTGTAAAGCTATATATTCTGCAAGAATTAGATTTTTTGTTTTCTCTTTTGATCATCTTTCATTTATCCACATCCCCTTATTGTGTTTTACAACTCATAATTAGATTTTTTATTTTATGGGAGAAATTTCATTTGCTACAAGTATATGATCGATCCAGTCGTATAGTGACTATTTTTTGGGCTCTCAAAAATACGAAGCAATAAGTTGGTTTTTGAATAATATATATAGTTATTAAGTTTAGAGTGGGGTTCGATAGTCTATGAAATCCTAACCCAACTCCTTAAACTTTAAAGTTACTTTAAAGAAGGAGTCACACACTAAGCATAGCAATTTTACTCAAAAAAAAAAATGGCAATCAAATTTTTATTCAACCTTTAT
>RXID01018963.1:0-11438 GCA_005019695.1 Trichopus zeylanicus subsp. travancoricus | reverse complement strand
AAGTTGTAATAAGAGTGGAATAGGAGTAGTAGTAGTAGTAGTAGTAGTTGCAGTGGTAGTACTGGAGGGAGTGGTAGTAGAAGTCATAGCAATAGTAGTATTTATTGTAGTAGCAGTAGTTGTTTTGGTAAATGTAGTAGTAGTTGCTGTTGTAGTTGGAGTAGTGGTAGTAGTAGTTGTTGTAATAGCAAAAGTAGTGGTGGTGGTGGTGGTAGTAGTAGTAGTAGTAGTAGTAGTAATGTTGTTGCTGTTGTTGTAGTAGTAGTAGTGGTAGTACTAGTAGGAGTAGCCGTAGTGCTAGAAGTAGTAACAGCAGCAACAGTAGTAGTAGTAGCAATTATTAAAGTAGCAGCAACGGCTGGAGTAATAGTAATAGTATAGTAGTAGTGGTAGTAGAAGCTGTAGGAGCAGCTACAGTAGCAACAATAGTAGCAGTAGTGGAGGATGTACTAGTTGTAGTAGCAGCTGGAGCAATAGTTGCAGCAACAGCAGGAGTAGTCGTAATAGTAGTAGTAGTAGTAGTAGTAGTAGTAGTAGTAGTTGTTGTTGTTGTAGTAGTAGTAGTAGTAGGATTAGGAGTAGTAATAGTAGTAGTTGTAGTAGCAGTAGCCATAGTAGCAATTGTAGAAGTAGGAGGAGGAGTAGTAGTAGTTGTGATAGTAACAGCAACAGAAATAGTAGCAGCAGCAGTAGTGGTGGTGGTTGTAGCCGTAGTGGTAATGGTAGTAGTTGTAGTAGTAGAAGTAGTGATTGTAGCTACTATAGAAGTAGTAGAAGTAGTCATAGAAGTTCTAGCAGCAACAATAGTAGTAATAGTAATTGCAGTAGTAGTGGTCATAGCAGTAGTACGAATAGTTGTAGCAATAGTAGTGGCAAGAGTAGTAGTAGCAGAAGTTGCAGCAGTTGTAGTAGTAGAACTAGTAATAGAAGCTGTAGCAGTTGTAGTAGCAGTAGTTGTTGTTGTTGTAGTAGCAGCAAAAATAAAAGCTGTAGTAGTAGAATAGTCATTGTGGAAGTAGTATTAGTTGCCGCGTTCGTAGTAGTCAGAGTAGTAGTTGTAGCGACAGTAGTAGACGTAGAAGTAGTAGTAGTAGCGATCGTAGTAGAAGTAGTAGTAGTAGTAATAGTTATAATACTAGCAGTAGTGGTAGAATCATAGTACCAGTAGCAGTAGAAGTAGCAATAGTAGCAGCAGTAGCACAAGTTGTAGCAGTAGTAGCTATTGTTACAGTAGTAGTAGTAGCAGTAGTAGCAGAAGTAGCGGTTGTAGTAGTAGGAGCAGTAGTAATAATAGCAGTAGCTGTGGTGGCACTAGAAGAAGCAGAAGTAGCAGCAGCAAAAGTAATACCAGTGGTACTAGAAGTGGTTGTAGTAGATGCAATAGCATTAGTAGTGTAGTAGTAGTAGTAGCAATAATAGTTGTAGTAGGTGTAGCGGTAGTTGTAGTTGTTGCAGCAGCAGTAACAACAGGAGGAGCAACAGCAGCAGCTGTGGCATAAGTAGTAGTAGTAATAGAAGTATACTAGTAGTACAGGTGTAGTAGTAGGAGGAGGAGTAGTAGTAGCAACAACAACAACAATAGTAGTACTAGAAGTAATATTAGTAACAACAGCAACAGCGGTAGAAATGGTACTAGTAGTAGCAGTACAACTCATAGTAGTAGAAGAAGTAGCTGTATTAGTAGTAGTAGAAGTAGTAGTAGTAATAGTAGTAGCCGCAGTAGCGACAATAATAGTATTAGTAGTAGTTGTTGTGGCAGTAGCAGAAGTAGCGGTAGAAACAGTAGTAGTAGTAGTAGTAACAGAAGTAATAGTAGTAGTAGTTGGAGCTGGAGTAGAAATACTAGTAGTAGTAATAGTAAAACGAGTAGGAATAGTAGTGATAGCAATAGAAGTAGTAGTAGTAGGAGTAGCGGTAGTAGTAGTAGTCAAAGTAGTAGTAGTAGTAGCAGCAGTAGCAATAGTGGTAGTAGTTGTTGTTGTTGTAGTAGTAATAGTATTAATAGCAGCAACAACTACATCAATACTACTAGTAGTAGTAGTATTAGTAGTAGTAGTATTAATTGCAGCAGTAGAAGTAGTTGTAGTAGTATTAGTAGTGGCATTAGTAATTGAAATAGTAGTAGTGGTTGTAGTGGTTGTAGTAGTTGTAGTAGTAGTAGTAGTAGTAGTAGTAGTAGTAGTAGTAGTAGTAGTAGTAGTAGTAGTAGTAGTAGTAGTAGTAGTAGTAGTTGTAGTTGTAGTAGTAGTAGTAGTAGTTGTTGTTGTTGTTATTATACTAGCAATAGTAGTAGCAGTGGTAGTAATAGCAGTAGCAACAGCAGCCGTAGTAGTAGTAGAAGTATAAGGAGCGATACCAGTAATAGTAGTAGTAGTAGGAGTATAAGGGTTAGTTGTAGTACTAGTAACAGTAGTAGTAATAGTAGTAGTAGTAGTAGTAGTAGTGGTAGGAGTAGTAGCAGCAATAACAGTGGTAGCGGTAATAGTAGTAGTTGAAGTCGTAGTAGTAGTAGTAGTAGTAGTAGTAGTAGTAGTAGTAGTAGTAGTAGTAGTCGCAGCAGCGGAAGAAGTAGTAGTTGTACAAGTAGTAATGTAGTTGTTGTTTTAGGCGTAGTAGTAGTAGTGGTAGTAGAAGTAGTAGTTGTAGTAGCAGTACTAGTTACAATAGGAGTTGGACTAGGAGAAGTAGTAGCAGCACTAGTAGAAGTAGTAGTTGTAGTAGCAGTAGTAGAAGTTTGAGTAGGAATACTAGTAGTTGTGGAAGAAGTAGTAGTAGTAGTACTAGTACTAGTAGTAGTAGTAGTTGGAGTTGGGGTAGTAGTTGGAGTTGTAGTAGTTGGAGTAGGGGTTGTAGTAGTAGGAGGAGGAGTGGTAGCTGAAGGAGTTGGGGTAGGAGCATTAGTAGTAGTAGTAGTAGCAGTAGTAGGAGTAGTAGCTATAGTAGTAGTCGAAGTAGTAATGGAAATAGCATTAGAAGTAGCAGTAATAGTAGTAGTAGTGGTTGTAGTAGTGGTGGTGGCAGTAGTAGAAGTAGTGTAGAAGTAGTAGTACTTGTGGTAGTAGGAGTGTTTTTAGTAGAAGTATTAGTACGAGTTGTAGTAGTAGTAGTGGTTGTTGTTGTGGTGGTGGTGGTGGTGGTGGTGGTAGTAGTAGTAGTAGTAGGAGTAGTATTTGAAGTTGTAGGACATTTAGGTGTAGTAGAAGTAGTAGTAGTGGCAGTAGTTGTAGTAGTAGTCATAGTATTAGTAGTAGAAGTAGCAGTTGTAGAAGTACCAGCAGCAGCAGCAACATTACTAGCACTAGTTGTAATAGCAATAGTTGTTGTAGTAGTAATAGTTGTTCTAGTAGTAATAGTAGCATTAGTAGGAGTAGTAGTCAGACTTGGAGTAGGGGTAGTCGAATTAGTAGTAGTTGTCATAGTGGCAATAGTAGGACTCGTTGTAGGAGTCAGTGTTGGAGTTAGAGATATAGTAGGAGTTGCAGTAGTTGTAGCAGTTGAAGTGCTACTAGTAGGAGTAGCAGTAGTAGTAGTTGTCGAATTAGGAATAGTAGTGGTAGTAGTAGTAGAAATAATAGTGGTAGTGCTAGTAGTGATACTAGTAGTATCAGTAGTAGTAGTGGAAGTAGTAATAGTAGTAGTTGTTGTAGTAGCAGCATCAGTTGCATTAGTAGTAGTGACAATAGTGCAGTAGTGGTAGTAGTTATAGTTGTTGTAATAGTAGTATTAGTCAAAGTTGTAGGAGTAATTGTTGGAGTTGTAATTATTGGAGTAGTGGTAACATCAGTAGCTATACCAGTAGCAGAAGTTGTAGTAGTACTAGTAGTAGTAGTAGTAGTAGAAGCGGTACCAGCAGTAGTTGTAGAAGTAGTAGTAGGCATAGTAGTTGTAGTATTTGTAGTTGCAGTTGATGTAGGAATAGCAGTAGCTATAGGAATATTAGTTGTAGTTGTAGTGGCAGTAATAGTAGTAGTACTAATAGTAGCATTAGTAGTAGTAGTTGTAGTTGTAGTAGTAGTATTAGTAGTTCTCGTAGTAGTAGCAGTAGGAGTTGTAGTAGTAGGAGTAGTTGTAGTAGTAGTAGTAGTAGTAGTAGTAGTAGTAGTAGTAGTAGCAGGTGTAGTAGTAGCAATAGGACTTGGAGTAGTAGTAGTATAAGTAGGAGTTGTAGTTGGAGTAGTAGTAGGGGTTGTAATTGTTGTAGTTGCAGTAGTTGTAGTAGAAGTAGTACTAGAAGTAGTAGAGGTAGTAGTAGTAGGAATATTAGTTGTAGGAGTAGTAGTAGTAGTAATAGTAGTAGGAGTAGCAGTAATCGTAGTAGTAGTAGTTTTAGTTGTAGTAGTTATAGTAGAAGTACTTGTTGTTGTAGTAGTAGTGGTAGTAGTGGTATTAGTAGTCGTAGGAGTAGTAGTAGTGGTAGGAGTAGTAGAAGTTCTAGTAGTTTTAGTTGTAATAGTTGTCGTAGGAGTAGTAACAAAAGTAGAAGTATTAGTAGCAGTAGTAGTAGTAGAAGTAGTAGTCATAGTAGCATTAGTAGTAGTAGTAGTAGTAGTAATAGCAGTTGTAGCAGCAGTACTAGTAGTTGTTGTAGTCATAGTAGTTGTTGTAGTAGTAGAAGTAGTGTTGGTAGATGTATTTGTTGTAGAATTATTATTACTATTATTATTATTATTATTATTATTATTATTATTATTATTATTATTAGTATTAGTAGTAGTAGTAGTAGTAGCTGTAGTAGTAGTACTAGGAGTAGTAGTTATAGAAGGAGCGGCAGTTGTGGTAGTAGTTGTAGCGGTAGTAGTGGTAGTAGTAGTCGAAGTAGTAGCATTATCGTATCAATAGTAGTAGTAGCAGTAGTAGTCGTAGTACCATAAGTATTAGTGGTAGTAGTTCAAGTAGTCGTAGTAGTAGAAGCAACAACAGTAATAGTAGTAGTAGTGGTTGCAGTAGTAGTAGTATTAGAAGCCGCTGTAGTTTTGATAGTAGTAGTATTAGTTGCAGTTGCAGGAGTAGTAGTAGTCATAGTAATAGCAGTAGCAGCAGTAGTAGCAGCAGTAGTAGCAGGAGTAGAAGTAGTAGTAGCAGTAGCACTAGTAGTTGTAGCATAAGTAGTACCAGTAGTAGTAGCAGTAGTAATAGCAGTAGGAGAAGTGGAAGTAATAGCATTTGTAGTGGTAATATTCGTAGTAGCAGGAGCAGTAGTAGCAAAAGTCGCAATCAAAGTAGAAACAACAATTGTAGAAGCAGTAGTAGCAACAGTACTAATTGTGTAGAAGTAGTAGTAGCTATAGTAGTAGCAATAGTAGTAGCAGTATCAGTAGTAGTATGTGTAGCTATAGCAGAAGTAGTAGTAGTGGTAGTAGTAGTAGTTGTAGAGGTTGTAGCATTAGTAGTAGGAGGAGCAGTTGTTGTAGCAACAGTTGTCGTGGTAGTATTAATAGTTATGGTTGTAGTTTGAATAGTAGTAGCGGCAACAATAGTAGCAATTGTAGTAGTAGTAGCAGTAGAATAGTAGTAGCAGTTGTTGTTGTAGCAATAATATTAGTAGTATCAGTGGTGGTTGTAGTAGCAGTAGTAGTAGTATAGTAGTAGTAGTAGTTGGAGAAGTAGTAGGTTTAGTAGTCATAGTAGTGGCAGCCGCGACAGTAGGAGCAGCAGCTGCACTAATTGTAGTACTAGTAATGATTGTAGCAGCCGTAGTAGTAAAAGTAGTTGTAGTTGTAGAAGCAGTAGCAGCAGCAGCAACAACAGTTGTAGTAGCAGTAGTAGTAGTAGTAGTACTAGCAGCAGCAGTAGTTGCAACAATAGAAGCTGTAGTAGTAGTAGTAGCGGTAGTAGTAGCAGTAGCGACAGCAGTAGTACTGGTTATAGTAGTGGTAGTTGCAGCTGCAGTAGCGGCAGTAGTAGTAGTGCTAGTAGTAGTAATAGTAGTAGCAGCAGTAGAAATATTAGCAATAGTGGCAGTAGTAGTAGTAATAGTAGCAGCAGTAGTTGGAATAATAGTAATTGTCGCAAAAGGAGTGGTAGTTGTAGATGTTGTCGAAAGAGTAGCAGTGTATTAGTAGTAGTAGCATTAGCATTAGTGGTAGTATTAGCAGTAACAACAACAGTAGTTGTAGTAGTTGTAGGAGTAGTAGTAGTAGTAATAGTAGCCGTAGTTGTAGTACTAGTTGTCACAGTAGTTGTACTAGAAGTAGTCTTAACAGCAATAGTAATGGCAGTAGTAGTAGCAAGAGTAGTAGCAATAGCACTAGTAGTAGTAGTAATAGAGACAGTAGTAGCAGTAGTTGTAATAGTAGTAGTAGTAGCAATAGTAGTAGCAATAGTAGAATCAAAAGCAGAAGTAGTAGGAGTAGTAGTAGTAGTGGCAGAAATAGTCACGTTAGTAGTAGCAGTAGAAGAAGTTATCATAGTAGTAGTAGTAGGAGAAGTAGTTTTAGTGGCAGCACCTACAATAGCAGTAGCAGCAGTAGCTGTAATAGTTGTAGTAGTATTAGTAATGATAGTAGCAGCAGTAGTAGTGATAGCAGTAGCCGCAGTAGTAGCAGTATCTATCACAGTACTAGTAGTGGTTGTAGTAGTAGTAGTAGTAGTAGTAGTAGTAGTAGTAGTAGTAGTAGTAGTAGTAGTAGTAGTAGTAGTAGTAGAAGCAGTAGTAGTAGCAATAGTAGCAAGAGTAGTAATAGTAGCTATAGAAGCCGCAATTGTAGCATAAGTATTTGTAGCAAAAGTAGTAGTAATGGAAGTAACAATAGTAATTAAAGTAGTAGTAGTAGTGGTAGTAGTACTAGCAACAATAATAGTAACAATAGGAGGAGTAGTAGTGATTGTAGCAGCAGTAGCATTAGCTATAGTAGTAGTAGTAGCAGTAGTAATAATCGTAGTAGTAATTGTTATAGTAGTAGCTAGAGTTGTGGTAGTAGCAGTTACAGTAGTAGAAGTAGTAGTCGTAGTGGCCGCAGTAGTCACAGAAGTCGAAGTACTAGTAGATGTAGTAGTAGTCATTATAGCAGAAGTAGTCGTAGTGGTAATAATTTTAGTAGTTGTTGCAGCAGTAGTAGCAGAAGTAGTAGTGGGGGAGAAGATGTAGTAGTAGCAGTAGTAGGAATGGTAGTAGTTGTAGTAATAGTGGAAGTAGTAGTTGTAGTAGTGTTAGTAGTCATAGTAGTAATAGGACTAGTAGTAGCAATAGCAATAGTAGTGGTAGTTGTAGTAGTAGCAGGAGCAGTAGTAGTAGTAGCAGTTACAGTTGTAGCTATTGCATCAGTCATAGTTGCAATAGTAGAAATTGTTGTAGTATTAGCAGTAGTTGCCATAATAGCAGCAATAGTATTAGTAGTAGTAGTAGTAGTAGCAGAAGATGTAGTTGTAGTAGTAGTAGTAGTAATAGTAGTAGTTGTAGTAGTAGTCGCAGTAGTAGTGGCAGTACTAGTAGAAGTAGTAGTAGTTGATGTAGTAATAGAAGTAGTAGTAGCAGTAGTTGTAGTAGGAGGGGGAGTAGTCGTAGCAGTAGTTGTTGTTGTTGTAATAGCAGCAGTAGCTGTAGTAGTAGTAGTAATAGTAGTAGTAGCAGTAGCAGTAGTACTAGTAGCAGTAGCAGTAGTTGTAGTAGTAGTAGTAGCAGCAGTAGCGGTAGTAGTTGGAGAAGTAGTAGTCATTGTTATTGCAGGAGAAGTAGTACTCGTGGTAGTTAATGTAGTAGTACTAGCAGTAGCAGTGGTTGTAATAGTGGTTGTATTAGCATTTGTTGTAGTGGTAACAATTGTAGTAGAAGCATTAGTAGCTGCATTCATTGTAATATTAGTAGAAGCAGTAGCAATAGTAGCAGTAGTGCAGTTGTAGTAGTAATAGTTATAGCCTTAGCAGTAGTAGCAGTAGCACTAGTAGTAGTGCAGTAGTATTAGAAGCAGTTGCAGTGTAGGAGCAGTAGAAGCAGTAGCAGTAGCAGTAGTGGTAAGAGAAGTCATAGTCGTAATAGTAGCGGTAGCAACAACAACAATAGTAGTAGTTGAAGTAGTAGTAGCAGCAAAAATAACAACAACAAATGTACTAGCATTACTAGGAGTAGTAGTAATAGTATTGGTAGCCACAGTAGTAGTAGTACTGGTGGTGGTGGCAGTAGCAGTAGTAGTGGTAGTAGTTGTTGTCGTAGCAATAGTAGTAGCAGTAGTAGTACTACTACTTCTAGTAGTAGCGGCAGCAGTAGTAGTAGTAATAGTAGCAAAAGTAGTAGAAGTAGCACTAGTTCTTACAGTAGCAGCTTTACTTGCTGATGTAGTAGCAGCAGTAGCTATTGTAGTGGGAGTAGTAGTAGTAGTAGCAATTGAAGTTACAGTTGTTGTGCTAGTAGTAAGAGAAGTAGCAGTAGCAATTGTAGTTGTAGAAGATGTAGTAGTATTAGTAGTAATAGTAGTAGTACTTGTAGTAGTAGTAGTAGTAGTAGTAGCAATAGTAGTCACAGTAATAGTAGCAGGAGTTGTAGTAGCATTAGTAGTAGTAGTAGCAAAAGTAGGAGTAGTTGTTGTTGTAGCAGCAACAGTTGTTGTCACAGTAGTAGTAGCAGCAGTAGTATTTGCAACAACAGTATTAGTATGCGAAGTAGGAGTAGTAGTATTATTAGCTACGATAGCAATAGTAGTACAACAATCATAGCAGTAGTTGTAGTAGTAGCAATAGTAGTAGTAGTGATAGGAGAAGCAATAGTGGCAGTAGTAGTAGTAGTAGTGGTAGCAGCAGCAGTACTAGTAGGAGTAGTAGGAGTAGTAGGAGTAGTTGTGGTAGAAGTAGTAGTAGAAGTAGTTGTAGTAGCAGTAGTTGTAGGAGCAGTTGTTGTAGTAGTCGGAGTAGCAGTAGTAGAAGTAGTAGTTGCAGTACTAGTAGCAGCAAGAGTGGTAGTAGTAGCAGCAGCAGTAGTGGCAGAAGCAGTAATAGTATTAGCAGCAGCAGTTGTAGTAGTAGCCATAGTACTAGCGGCACTAATAATAGCAGTAGTAGTACTAGCTGCATTAGTAGGGGTGGTAGTAGTAGCAGTTGTCGTAGTAGTACTAGTAGCAGCTGTAGTAGTAGCAGCAACAGTGGTGGTGGTGGTGGTAGTAGTAGTAGTAGCAGTAGTAGTTGTTGCAGTAGTAGTAGTAGTCATTGTTGTTTAGTAGTAGCAGTAGTAGTAGTAGCAGTGGTGATAGTAGTATTAGTAGTAGCATTAGCAATCGTAGCCGCAGTAGTAGTTGTAGCAGTAGCTGCGATTATAGTAGTGGTAATAGTAGTATTAGTAGGGGGAGTAGTAGAGTAGTAGTAGTAGTTATTGTTATTGTTATTGTTGTGGTAGTGCTAGGTGCAGCAGTAGATGCGACAGTAGTAGTAGTTGCAGAAGTAGTAGTAGTAGTAGCAGCAGTAGTAGTCGTAGCAGTATTAGTAATAGTAGTAGTTGTTGTTGTAGTAGGAGGAGGAGTAGTAGTAGTAGTAGCAGCCACAGTAGTAGTTGCAGCAGTGGCAGTAGTAGTAGTATCAGTAGTAGTAGCAGTAGTAGTAGTAGTGGTAGTAGTAGTAGAAGAAGCAGCAGTAGTAGGAGTAGCAGCAGTAGTAGTGGTACTAGTTGTAGTAGCAGTAGTAGCAGTAGTTGCAGTACTATCAATAATTGCAGTAGTATTTGTTCTAGTTGCAGCAATAGCAGTACTATTAGCATTAGTAGTTGTAGTATTTGTAGTAGTAGTACTAGTAGTAGCAGTAGGAGGACTTGTTCTTATTGTAGTACTAGTAGTAGGAGTTGCCGTAGTAACAGCAGTTGTAGTAGTAGTAGTAGTTATAGTAGTAGTAGTAGAAGTAGTATATGTAGTAGTAGAGAAGTAGTATTAGTGGGAGTAATAATAGTTGTAGTAGTAGCAATTGTGGTAGCAGTAATAGTTATTGTGGTAGAAGCAACAGTAGTATGTGTAGTAGCAGTAGAAGTAGTTGTAGTAGTAGAAGGAATAGTAGTAGTTGTAGTAGCAGTAGTAGTAGCAGTTACAGTAGCAGTAGTAATAGTGGCAATAGTAATAGCAATAGTAGTTGTTGTACTAGCAGTAGCAACCGTAGTGGATGTAGTTGTTGAAGTAGAGGTAGTAGTAGTTGCTCTTGTAGTAGTAGTAGTAGAAGCTATAGTAGCTTTAGTAGTAGGATAGTAGTAGAAGTAGTTGTAGTCATAGTAGCAGTAGTATTCATGGTAGCAGTAGTAGCAATATTAGTGGTAGTAATAGGAGTAGTAGTAGCCATAGCAGTAGCAGTAGTAGTTGTCATAATAGTAGTAATAGTAGCAGTGTTAGAAGCAGTAGTAGTGGAAGTAGTAATAGAAGTTATAATAGTAGTAATAGTAGTAGTAGTTGTTGTTGTAATAGTAGTCATAATAGTAGTAGTAGTGGTAATAGGAGGAGAAGTAGTAGTAATAGCAGCAAAAGGAGAAGTAGTAGTAATAGCAGCAAAAGTAGTCACAATTGTTGTATTAGTAGTAGTAGTGCTAGTAGCAGTTGTAGAAGTAGTAGGAGTAGTAGTAGCAGTAGGATTAGGTGCAAGGGAAGGAGTAGTAGTAGGAGTAGAAGTAGTAGTAGCAGTAGTACTAGCAATAGTAGCAGCAGAAGTAGCTGCAATTATTATGGTAGCAGTAGTGGTAGTGGCAGCAACTATAGTAGAAGCTGAAATAGCAGTAGTACCAGTAGTAGTAGCAGTAGCAGTAGTCGTCGTCGAAGTAATAGTAGGAGTAGCAAAATTTATAGTAATAGTTGCAGTAGTAATAGCAGCAGTAGTTGTTATGGGAGAAGCTGTAGTAGTAGCAGTAGTAGTACTACTACTCGTAGAAGTTGTAGCTATTGTAGTAGTAGTTGCAGGAGTAGAAGGAGTACTAGCAATGGTGGTAGCCATAGTAGTAACAAAAGTAATAGTAGTCATAGTAGTAGTAGTTGTAGTAGTAATTCTATTAGTATCTATAGTAGTAGTATTAGTAATAGTAGTATCGTAATAGTGGTATTAATTGTAGTAGTAATTTTAGTAGCAATAGTAGTAGTAGTAGTATTAGTAGTAGTTGTTGTTGTAGAAGTAGTAGTAGTAGGAGTTGTAGGAGTAGTAGTAGGAGTAGCCATTGTATCAGTAGGTGCAGGAGTTGTAGTAGTTGTTGTACTAGTCGTAGAACTAAAAGTAATAGTTGCAATAGTCATAATAGTAGTGGTAGTTATAGTAGTTGTAGTAGTAGGAGAAGTTATAGAAGTAGCATTGGTAGTTGTAGTAGTAGTTGTAGTAGTTGTAATAGTAGTAGCTACAGTAGTCATAGCAGTAGTAGTACTCGTAGTAGTATTAGCAAGAGAAGTAGTAGTAGCACTAGTAGTAACAGTAGTAGCTGTTGCAGTTGCAGTAGTTTTAGCAATAGCAGTAGTAGTAGTAAGCGTTGCAGTAGTAGTATTAGTAGTAGTAATAGT
>RXID01018962.1:0-19230 GCA_005019695.1 Trichopus zeylanicus subsp. travancoricus | reverse complement strand
GCAGTAACAATGGTAGTAGTGGGAGTATTAGTTGGAATATGTATAGGAGAAGGAATAGTAGTAGGAGTACGGTACGAGCAGTAGTAGTAATAGGAGTAGTACTTGTAGTACTAGTAGTAGTTGTAGGAGTAGCAGTAGCGGCCGTAGAAGTCATCGTAGTAGTAGTAGTAGTAGTAGTTGTCATAGGAGTCGTAGTAGGGGTAGTAGCAATCATAGTAGTAGTGGTAGTAGGAGTAGTAGTAGAGGTAATAGAAGTCATTATAGTAGTAGTAGTAGTAGTAGTAGTAGTAGTAGTAGTCATAGTAATATTAGTAGTAGTAGAGGTAGTAGTTGTAGTAGTAGTACGAGTAGTTGTAGTAGTAGTAATAGTAGTAGTAGTGGCAGTAGTAGGAGGAGGAGGAGGAGCAGTAGTAGGAGTAGTAGTAGTAGGAGTAGTAGCAGTTGCAGTAGCAGTAGCAGAAGTAGTAGTAGTAATAATTATAATAGTAGTAGTCGTAGTAGTAGAAGTAGTAGTAGTCGCAGAAGTAGAAGTAGTAGTAGAAATAGTAGTGATAGTAGAAATAGTAGCAGAAGGAGTAATAGGAGTAGTGGTAGTAGTAATGGTACTAGCAGTAACAATAGTAGTAGTACAAGCAGAAGTTGTAGTAGTAGTAGAAGTAGAAGTTGTAGTACTACCAGTAGTTGTAGTAGTAGAAGTAGCAGTTGTAGTAGTTGTAGTAGTAATAGTATCAGTAGTAGTTGTTGTTGTTGCTGTTGTTGTTGTAGTAGTAGTAGTAGAAATAGTGGCAATAGTAGTAGGAGTAGTAGTAGTAGGAGGAGGAGGAGGAGGAGGAGGAGGAGGAGCAACAGTAGTAGTAGACGTACTAGTAATCGAAGTTGTTATTGTCGTTGTTGTTTTTTTTAAGTAGTAATAGTACCAAGAGTTGTACTAGTATTAGTAGACGTAGGAGCAGCAGTAGTAGTAGTATTAGTAGTATTAATATTATTATTAGTAGTAGTAGTAGTAGTAGTAGCACCATTAGTAGCAGTAGTAGTTGTAGTAGTAGTAGTAGAAGTAGTAGTAGTTGTAGTAGTAGTATTATTAGCAGTAGTAGTAGTAGTAGAAGTAGAAGTAGAAGTAGCAGTAGTAGTAGCAGTAGTAGTAGCAATAGTAGTAGCAGTAGTTGTTATAGAAGTAGTAGTAGGAGTAGTAGGTGTAAGAGTAGAGGTATTAGTAGGAACAATAGTAGTATTAGTAGTAGTACTAGGAGTATTAGCAGTAGTACTAGTAGTAGTATGAGTAGCAACAAAAGTAGCATCAGTAGTCGCCATAAGAGTAGAAGTAGTAGCAGTACTAGTTGTAGTTAAAGGAGTAGTAGTGGTAGTACTAGTAGCAACAGTAGTAGTAGTAGCAATAGCAGTAGTTTCAAGACTACTACTACTAGTAGTAGTAGTAGTAGAAGTAGTAGCTGCAGTAGTAGTTGTTGTTGCAGTAGTTGTAGTAGTAGAAGTAGTATTAGGTGTAGTAGTCGGAGTAGGAGTTGGAGTTGTAGTGGTGGTAGTAGTAGTAGTAGTAGTAGTAATAATAGAAGTAGTTGCAATAGGAGAAGTTGTAGTTGTAGTAGCAGTAGCAGTAATAGTAGTAGTTGTTGTAGGATTGGTAGTTGTACTAGTTGTAAACATAGCAGCAGTAACAGTAATAGTACTAGTAGTAGTAGCCGCAATAGTAGTAGTAGGAGGAGTTGTAGTAGGTGTAGTAGTAGTAGAAGTATTAGTAGTAGTAATTGTAGTAGTTGTTGGCGTAGTAGCAGTGCTAATAGTAGTAGTTGTAGTAGTAGTGCACTTGTAGTGGCAGCAATAGTAGAGGTAGTAGTAGTAAAAATAGTAGTAGTAGTAGTAGTATGAGTAGTAGTACTAGCAATCAGAGTAGTAGTAGTAGTAGTAGTAGTAGTAGTAGTATGAGTAGTAGTAGTACTAGCAACCGGAGTAGTAGTAGTAGTGGTGGTGGTAGTAGTAGTAGTAATAGTAGGAGTACTAGCAGTAGCAGTAGCCACAGTAGTAGCATAAGTAGTTGTAGTAGGACTAGTAGTGCTAGTAGTAGTAGCGGCAGTAGAATTACTAGTACTAATCCTACTCCTAGTTTTGCTACTACTACTGCTATTCCTACTCCTACTACTACTGCTACCACTTCTCCTAGTCCTACTACTACCCTTAATACCACTTCTACTTCTACTGTTGCTATTATTTCTGCTTCTACACCTATTCCTACTCTTGCTACTACTACTACTCCTACTCCTACTACAGATACTACAAACCTATTATTGTTGTTGCTGCAACTACAACCTCTGCTTTTGCAATTGCTGCTACTTTTACTGCTACTCCTACTACGAGTAATACTACTATTACTACTACTAGTCTTAGTACTTCTTGTCTTACTACTACTACCACCACTACTACTACTACTGTTGCTGCTGCTGCTATTACTACTATTGCTGTTATTACTACAATTGCTACTAATACTACTATTACTATGAACACTACTACTACTCTACCGCTTCTACTACTACTGCAACTGCTAATAGTAGCACAACTACAGCTACTTCTACCATTACTACTGCTACTACTGCTACTACTACTCCTACTACTACCACTACTATGATCATTACTACTACGACTACTATTCCTACTATGACTCCTACTACTGCAACTACTACTACAACTACTACTCCTCCTACTACTACTAGAACAGCTACAACTACTACTAATATTAGTACTCCGGCTACTACTGCTACTACACCAACTCGTAGTATTGCTGTTGCAACAACAATAACAACAACAACAACAACTGCTACAACTACTACTAATACTACTATTACAATAACAACTGCTACTACAACTACAACTACAACTATTGCCCCTACTGTGACCGCTGCTATAACTTCCACAACTACTACTACTACTACACCCACTAGTATTGTTACTACTACTACTGCTACTTCTACTACTACTATAACTCTTTCTGCTACTACTACAACTCCTATTGCAACCACTACTACTACTACAACTAAAACAACAACAACAACAACTACGGCTACTACTACTACTACTTCTACTACTCGTACAACTGCAACTACTACTGCTCATACTTTTGCTACTACTGCCACAATTACTACTAATACTTCTACAACAACTATTCCTACTTCGACTCCTACTACTACTACTTCTACTCCTACCACTACTACTACTGCTGCTACTTCTACTCCTACTCCAGCTCCCCTGACTACTGCTACTACTACTAGCACTACTACACCCACTCCAACAACTACTACTCCAATTACAACTACTATGACTACTATGATTGTTACTTTTGCTACTAGTACTACAACTATTATTACCATTACTACTACTACTATTACTCCAACCGCTACAACTATTCCTACTACTACTGCTAATTCTAATACTTCTACTGGAAATGCTAGTACTACTACTATTGCTACTACTATTGCTACTACTATTGCTACTACTACTACTACTGCTACTACTACTCCTACAACTACAATAACAACTACTACTACGACTACTGCAACTACAACTGCGACTACTACCACTGCTACTGCTACTACTACAACTCCTACTACTATTACTACTAGTACAACAACTACAACAACTACTACAATGAATACCACTTTTGCTATTGCTACTACTACTATTACTACTAATACTCATACTACTAGTACTACTACTATCACTATTGGCGACTACTACTACTAGTACTACTACTACTAAAACAAACAATAACTACTACTAACTACAATTACTACAACTTCTACAACTACTACTGCTACTAGTACTACTACTACTGCAACAATAATAACAAAAACTACTACTACTACTACTACTACTACTACTACTACTACTACTACTACTACTACTACTACTACCGCTACTACTATTACAACTATTACGAATATTTCTGCTAATACCACTACAACTATCACTTCTACAACATTTATTACTGTTGCAACAAGTCCAACTATTACTACTGCTGCAGCTGCCACTACTGCTGCTCATATGACTACTACTACAACAACAACTACAGTTATTAGTGCTACTTCTACCACCACTACTACTGCCACTACTTCTACCCCAACTACTACTACTTCTAGCAATACTACTACAACTACTACTACTGCTACTACTACTATGACTATTGCTGTTGCTGCTACTAGCACTATTACTACTACAACTTCTACTATTCCTACTGTTGTTGCTGCTACTACAACTACTTCTACAACTACTACTCTTGAAACTTCGGCTACTACTTCTTCTACTACTACAACAACTACAACTACTATTACTACCACTTACTACTAGCACTAGTACTACTATTACAACTACTATTGCTCCTGCTACCACTACTACTACTATAACTACAACTACCATTACAATACTACCACTACTACTACTGCCACTACTACAACTAGTATCACTACTAGTACTTTTGTTGCTACTGACTACTACTCCTCCTCCTCCTCCTCCTACTACTACTGCCACAACTACTACTGCAACCACTATTACTACTACTACTGCTCCTGCTACTGCTATGACTATCACTGCTGCTACTGCTCCTCAACTTCTCCTACCTCTACTGCTAGTATTACTACAACCGCTACTACTACTATTGCTACTACTAATACTACTACTACAACAACTACGACTACAACTACTACTTCTTCTACTAATACTACTACTTCTACTAATACCACTACTACTCCTGCTACCGCTGGTACTACTACCTCTACTGGCACAACTGCTACGACTACCACAACTACAAATACTGCTACTCCTAGTACTACTTCTGCAAGTACTGCTACTGTTACTACTACTTCTACTACAACTTCTACTTCTACTATTGTTGTTGCTACTACTATATTACTAATACTACTACTACGACTACTAATAATACTGCTGTTGCTGCTGCTACTACTATGACTACTGCCACTGCTACGACAACTATGACTACAACGACTACTACAACTACTAATGCAGCCGTTGCTAGTACTACTACTATGTATACTACTTCTTCTACTACATCCGCTACTACTACTACTACTACTTCTGCAACTAGTGCTATTGCTACTACTTTTACTACTTTTACTACTATTACTACAACTACTACTTCTACTATTTTTGCTGCTACTACTTCCACTACTACTACTAGTACTACTGCTACAACAGCTACTACTGTTACAACCGACTGCTGCTTCTACAGCTACTACTGCTACTACTGTTACTACCACTACTACTGTTACTACCGCTACTACTACTACGATTGGCCACTCTTACTACTACTGCTACTACTACTACCCCAACTATTACAACTACGGCTACTACTGCTACTACTACTACTATTACTACCACGACTACTACAACTATTTCTACTGCTCCTTCTGCTTGTACTACTATTACAACAAGTTCTCCTACTGCTACAACTAGTACTACTGCTTTTATTACTACTACTACTAATGCTACTAATACTAGTACAGCTACTACTACTGCTATTATTGCTACTACTACTGCTACTAGCCACTACAGTAACTACTACTACAAATACAACTACTACTATTGTTGCAACTGCTAGTACTGCTGCTTCTCCTACTATTGCGACTACTACTACCACTACTACCGCTGCTATTACTACTACTATTACTACTACTACTACTACCATTTCTTCTATTACTACTACTACTACTGCTATTGCTACTGCTACTACTGTGGGTACTACTTCTCAACATTTCGTACTGCTACTATTGTTGCTACTACGACAGCTACTACTACTGCTACTACTGCTACAACAACTACTACAAATAGTACTTCTCCTGCTACCACTAATGCTACTACAACTACAACAACCACTACAATTACTACCACTACTACTACTACCAAGCCTACTACTACTACTAGTACAACTACCACTACTACTACTTGAACTACCACTACTACGACAACTATTGCTACTTCTACTGCTAATATTACTACAACTACTACTATTACCACCACTGCTACCCCTTCTACCACAACTAAAAATTCTCCTACTACAACTACAAGTACTAATGCTTCTACTACTTCGCCTACTACCACTACTACTTCTCCTGCTACTACTACTTCAGCTACTACTACTTGTGCTTCTGCTACTGCTACGACTTCTACTTTTACTACTACTGCTACTACTACTGCTACAACTTCTACTGTTACAACTACGACTGCTACTATTGCTACTACTAATACTGCTACTACTTTTACTACTACTACTACTACTACAACTACTACTACTGCAGCAACTGCTGCTACTACTGTTACTAATACTAGTAGTAGTACTATTTCTACTACGACTACTACTGCTACGGCTACAACTGCTACGACTACTACTATTTCTACCACGACTACTACTACTACTTCTACTGCTCGTTCTACTTATACTACTACTACTGCCATTATGACTACTAGAACTACAACAAGTTCTCCTACTGCTACTACTAGTACAACTACTACTAATATTACTACTACTAATGCTACTACTACTATTGCTACTACCACTACTACTACTAGCACTGCTATTATCGATACTATTGATTGCCACTACAACTAGTACCACTTCTGTTGCAGCTACTGCTACTGCTACTACTGTTGCTGCATCTCCTACTGCTACTACTACTATTGCTACAACTACTACTACCACTATTACTACTACTACTATTGCTACTGCTACTAATACTACTGTGGCTACTACTACTACTACTATTACTACTACCGCTATTGTTACGACAACTACCATTACTAATACTACTATGACCACTACCGCTACTGCTCCCACTATGACTGTTGCTACTACGGCTACTGTTGCTGCTACTACTACTACTTTTGCAACTACTAATACTATCGTATTTGCTGCAATAACTAGCACTACCACTACTGCTACTACTACTACTAATACTATAATTACTACTACTACCACTACAGCTACTGCTAAAACTACTATTCCGGCTACGACTGCTACAACTAATACCAATGCTACTGTTGCACTGCTACTACTACTACAAGAATAGCAACAACTACTACTACTACTGTGGCTATGACTGCTACTATTGCTACTACTACTACTACGACCATAACAAAAACATCAACTACTACTACTACTACAACTACTATTACTACAACAACTACTACTGCTACTGCTGCTATGGCTCCTACTACTACTACTGCTACTACTACAACCACTGCTACTACAACTGCTACAGCTAGTACTAGTACTACTACCACAACTGCTACAACTACTACCACTAGTACAGCTGTTGCCACTACTGCTGCTACTATTAGTACCTATAGTATTACGGCTACTACTACTAATATTACTACTAATATTATTACCGCTGCTGCTACTACTGCTGCTGCTGCTACTACTACTACTGTTACTGGTATTGCAACTACTAATTCTACCACTATTGCTACAACTACTACTCCTACCACTACAACTACTACAACTACTTCTACTACTACAACTACCACAACAACAACATCTACTACTACTATTTCTACTACTACTACTATTACCTCTCCTAGCACTACTACACCTACTACTGCTACTTCAACAACTACTACTACCACAAGTACTACTGCCTCTACTACTGCCACTACGATTACTGATATCACTACCACTATCACTACATCTACTATAACTGCTACTACTACGGCTACTACTACTACTACTACTACTACTACAACTACTACTACTAGTACTACTAATGGTACTACCTCTGCTACTACTACCACTACTATTACTTCACGGACTAGGACTACTATTGCTACCATTGCAACTGCTACTACCACTACTACTACTATTACAGCTCCCACTACAACTGCTACTACCACGGCTACTACTACTACTGCAACAACTACTACTACTCCTACTGCTTCCATTGCTACTATTACTACTCTCACAACTACAATTACTACTACTAATACTACAACTACTATTAATACTATTATGGCTACTACTACTACTTCTCCCGCTGCTACTGCTGTCACTACTACTACAAGTACGATTATTGCAATTGTTACTACTAATACATCTAATACCATTACTACTACTATTGCTACTACTACTACTACTTCCCCTACAACTACTACTGTCACTACTAGTACTACTACAACTATAACTTCGCGAACAACTACTACTGATGCTACTACTACTACGTGTACTACTACATCTATAACTACTACTTATACTTCTACTACTACAACTGCAATTACTACGAGTACTACAACTACTACTACTATAACAAACACTACTACTACTACTACTACTACTGCACTAATGCTACTAGAACTACCTCTACTACTACTACAACTGCTGCTACATCTACTACTGCTACCACTACAAATGCTACTACAATAAATGCTACTGCTGCAACAACATCTGCTACTACCACAACAACTAATCCTATTACGACTACTGCTATGGGTACTTACATTAATTCTGCTAGTACTGCTACTACTATTGCTACCACTTCTACAACGACTACTACTTCTACTACTACTACAACTACAACTATTGCTGCTACCACTACTACGACTACTGCTATTGCTACTACTACTACTTCTGCTACCACTACTTCTACTACAACAACTACCACTGCTACTGTTGTTCCTGCTGCAACTACTACTGCTACTTCTACTTCTACTATGGCTATTAATACTACTACTACTACTACTACTACTACTACTACCACTACTACTTCTACTACTGCTACTACTACTACCACCACCACTACTAATCCTACTACTTTTATACCTACTGCTACTATTGCTACTACTACTACTCCTACCACTATTATGACTACTCCTTCTGCTACTATTTTTACTACTGCTACTACTAGTACTGCAACTATACTGCTACTGCTTCTACTATTTTTGCTACAACTACTTCTTCTACTACTACTGGTACTACTACTACACCTACTACTACTACTGCTACTGCTTCTACCATTGCCACTACGGCTGCTACTACTACAACTGCTACTATTACTACTTTTATTGATTTTGCTACTACTACTACTACTACTACTACAGCTGCAGATGCTATGACTACTATTGCTACAAGTACTACTACTACTATTTCTACTACTACTGCTTCTGCTATTACTACTATTACTACTGCTATTACAAGTATTACGGCTACTACAACGATTACTACTACTATTACAACACTTCTACTTCTGTTGTTGTTGCCTCTACGACTAGTGCTACTACCACTACAGTTGCTATGACAACTGCTACTACTACTACTACTGCTGCTGTTACAACCACTACGACTACTGCTCTCTTGCTACTACTCCACAACTACTACTACTCCTGCTACGACTACTACTACAACAACCACTACTACTACAACAACAATTGCTGCTGCTACTACTACTACTGTAGCTCCTTCTACTACTGCTGTTGCTAGCACTACTACTACTACTACTAGTACTACCACTACTACTACTACTACCACTACTACTAGTATTACTGCTACTACTGCAACAACTAATGCTACTATTACTATTACTACTACTACCACAACTATTATTATTAATAAGACTACTATTATTACTACTACTCCTGCTACTAGTATTGCAACTACTACCACTACTCCTACTAGTACTACAACAACTACTACTACAGCTACTACAATTACTTCTACTACTTCTACTACTTCTACTACTACTTCTTCTACTACTCCACTACTACTATTACTACTACTACTTTTACTACTGCTACTGCTATTACTACAGCTACTCCTACTACTACTCGTACTACTACTGCTGCTCCCACAAATACTATGACCACTATTACTACTGCTGCTACAACTGCTACTATTAATGCTATTACTATTACAACTACCACTGCTACTCCTACTACTACTACAACTATTACACTTACTACTTCTACTGCTGCTCCTACCCCTATTACTACTCCAACTACTAGTACTGCTGCTACTACTAGTTATACTACCACTAATACTACAAGTATTTCTACTACAATTGTTGCTATAGTTGCTAGTACTACTACTAATAGTAGTAGTACTACTACTACAAGTACTGTTGCTACTATTCATTTTGCTGCTGCAACAACTACTACTGCTGCTCCCACTACTACTACAACTATTGCTACTGCTACTGCCACTGCTATTACTACTACTGCTGCTTCTATAGCTACGACTACTTCTACTACTACTACAGATACAGCTACAACAACCATTGCTACTGTACTATTACAGTTACTACTACTATTATTGTTGTTGCTACTGCAACTACGACTACTAATACTATGGGTACTACTACTGCTACCACTACTGCTACTTCTACTATGGCAATTAATACTTCTACTACTACTACTACTACTACTACTACTTCTTCTTCTTCTTCTTCTTCTTCTTCTACTATAGCTACTACCACCACCACTACTACTACAACTAATCATACTACTACTAGCACTACTACTACAACAAATATTACTACTACTAATACTACTATTACTACTCTTAGTACTATTACTGATACTACTACTACTACAACAACTAATACTAGCACTTGTGCTGCTGTTGCTACAACTATTGATACTACTACTACTACTACTACTTCTACTACCACTTCAATGACTACTACTACTGCAGCCACTACTACTTCTGCTACTACTACAACTGATGTTGTTGATGCTGCTACTCCGACTAATACAACAATAACTACTACTACTACTATGACTACTACACTACAACTACTACTACAACAACTACTATCACTCCTACTACTACTACTACTAATATAGCTACTACTGCCCCTCCTAATTCGACTATTAGTACAATTACTACTACTACTATTACTACTACTACAACTTATACAACGGCTCCTACTAGTACTACCACTACTATGACAAGTCCAAGTAGTACTACTACTACAGCTACTACTACTACTTCTACTACTATGAGTACTACTACCACTTCTGCCACTACTACTGCTACTATTGCTATTACTACTAGTAGTGCTACTGTAGCCACAGCTGCTACTACTGCTACTTCCACTGCTACTGATATTAATACTATTACCACTTCTTCTACAACTACTACTATTACTTCTACTACAACTACTACTACTACTACTACTATCATTACTAGCACTACTACTACTACTACCACTACTACTACCACTACTACTACTATTAGCAACCCCACTACTACTATTACTACTACTATTGCTGCTACTGCTACTACTTCTACTACTATTGCTACTCCTGCTCCTACTACTACTATGACTAATACAACTACTAGTACCACTACTACTACTACTAGTACCACTACTACTACTACTACTACTACTATTTCTATGACTTTCACTACTACTATAATTGCCTCTGCTGCTGCCGCTACTGCTGCTGCTGCTACTACTACTACTACTATAGCAACAACAACTACTACTACGACTTCTGCAAATACTACTACTACTGCTACTTCTACTATTATTACTACTACTGTTGCTGCTAGTCCTACAACTACTGCTACTCTTCCTCTTGTTGTGGCTACTACTACTACTATGACCACCACCACTACTACTACAACAACTACTACTACTACTACTACTACTACTACTACTACTACTACTACTACTACTACTACTACTACTACTTCTACTACTACTACTACTACTACTACTACTACTACTACTACTACTACTACTACTATTACTAGTACTGGTACTACTAATACAACTACAATAATTACTGGTACTACTACTAGTTCTACTACTACTCCTACTCCTCCTCCTGCTACTACTACTACTAGTACTGCAACCACTACTATTACTATTCCTGCTGTTGCTGCTACTACTACTACTACTACTACGAGTACTACTACAGTATTACTAGTAGTAGGAATGGAAGCAATAATAGCATTAGTAGCTATAGTAGCAGTCATTGTAAATGTAGCAATAGAAGTAGTAGTATAGTAGTAGTTATAGAAGAAGTAGCAGCAGCAGCTATCGTAGTAGTAGTAACTGTAGCGATAGTAGCAGTGGTAGCAGTAGTAGCGGTAGTAGTAGCTGAAAAAGTAATAATAGTAGCAGTAGCAACAATAATAGTAGAAGTAGCAGTAGTTGTACTCGTAGTAATAGTAGCAGTAGCTATAGTAGTAGTAGTAGTAGTAGCAGCAGTAGTGGAAATAATAGTAGTAGTAGTTGTTGTTGTAGCTGTAGGAGTAGGAGCAGTAGTAGTAGTGGTAGTTGTCGTAGTAGTAGGAGAAGTAGTAGTTGTTGGAGAGTGAAGTAGGAGTAGTAACAGTAGTAGTAGGAGGAGTAGCAGAAGTAGTAGTAGCGGTAGTAGTACAAGTAGTAATATGAGTAGTAGTAGTAGTCATAGTAGTAGTAGTAGTGGTTGTAGTAGCAGCAGCAGTAGTAGTTGTAGTAGTCATAGAAATAGTAGAACTAGCAGTCGAAGTATTCCTAGTAGTAGTAGCAGTAGTTGTAGCAGTACTATTAGTGGTAACAGTAGTAGCAGTAGTAGTAGTTGTAGTATTGGTAGTATTAGCAATAGTAGTAGGACTAGGAGTAGCAATGGGAGTAGTAGCGACTGTAATAGTAACTGTAGCAGCAGGTGTAGCTGTAGGAATTGTAGCAGCAACAGCAACAGCAGTAGTAGTGGTTGTAGAGGTAGTAGTAGCACGAATAATAATCATAGGAGTAGTTGAATTAGTAGTGGTAGTAGTCATAGTAGTAGCAGTCGTGGCATAGTAGCAGAATTAGGAGTAGTAGCAGTAGTAGTAGTGTCATATCAGTGAAAGTAGTATTAGTAGTAGTAGTAGTAGTAGCAGCAGCAGTAGTAGTAGTAGTAGTAGCAGTAGCAGTAGGAGTTAGTAGTAGCAGTAGTAGCAGTAGTAATAGCAGCAAAAGTAGCAGTAGTAGCAATAGTAGCTAAAGTTACAGCAGTTGTAGCAGTTGTAGCAATTGTAGCAGCAGCAGTAGTAGTAGAAGTAGTAGTGGTAGTAGTAGATGCAGTAGTAGCGGTAGTAGCGATTGCAGTCGCAACAACAGCAATAGTAGAAGCAGTAGTTGAAGTTGTAGTACTTGTAGGAGTAGTAGAAGGAGTAGTAGGCATAGTAGTTGTATTGGTAGAAGTAATAGTAGTAGAAGTAGTAGTAGTAGCTATTGTAGGAGGCAGAGAAGTTGGAGTACTAGTAGTAGCATCAGTATGAGTAGTTGTAGGAGTAGTCGTAGTAGTGGCAGCAGTAGCAATAGTTGTAGTTGTACTAGTAGTACTTGTAGTATATAGTAGAAGTAGCAGCAGTAGCAGTAGCAGTAATAGTAGTAATAGCATTAGTAGTCACAGTAGTAGTAGTAGCAATTGTAGCAGTAGTGGTTGTACCAGTAGTGGTTGTCAGCAGTAGTTGTAGTTGTAGTAGTAGTTGCAGTATTAATAGTAGTTGTAGTAATAGTAATAGTAGGAGTAGTAGGAGTAGCAGCAATAGTAGTAATAGTAGTTATTGTTGTACTAGTACGAGTAGTCATAGTAGTAGTTGTTGTAAGTGAAATAGTAGTAGTAGTAGTAGTAGTAGTAGTAGTAGTAGTAATAGTAGCAGTGGTAGAAGTAGTAGTAGTTATTGTAGCAGTAGCAATAATAATTGTAGTCATCATAGTAGCAGTCGTAGTAGTAGTATTAGCAGTAGAAATACCAGTAGCATTAGTCGAAGTAGTAGTAGCAGTAGGCATAGTAGTAGTTGTCGCTGTAGTAGTATTTATAGTAGTTATAGTAGAAGTAATTATAGTAGCAATTATTGTAGTGTAGCTTAGTAGAAGTTGTGGAACCATTAGTTGCAGGAGCAATAGTTGTTGTAGTTGTAGTAGTAGAAGTTGATGTAGTAGTAGGAGTAGGAGTAGGAGTGGGAGTTGGAGTAGGCGTAGCAATAGTATATGTAGTACTAGTATTAGTAGTAGGAGTAGTCGCAGTAGTAGTAGGAGTTGTAGTTGTAGTTGTAATAGTAGTAGTAATATTAGTTGTAGTAGCAGTAGTTAGAGTAGTAGTAGTTATTGTGGTAGTAATATATGTAGTAGTATTAGTAGTAGTAATAGTAGTTGTGAAAGTAGTAGCAGTAGGAGTAGCAACACCACTAATAGTAGTAGTAGTAGTAGTAGTAGTAGTAGAAGTAGTAGTAGTAGTAGTAATATTAGTAGTAGTAGTTGTTGTTGTAGTAGTAGTTGTAGTAGGAGTAGTAGTAGCTGTAGTAGTAGCTGTTGTAGCATTAGTAGTAGTAGTAATATTAATAGGAGTAGTATTAGCTGTTGGAGTAGTAATAGTTGTAGTATTTGTAGTAGTAGTTGTTGTAATTGTAGTGGTAGCAGAAGGAGTAATAGTAGGAGTAGTGGTTGTAGTAGACGTTGTAATAGTTAGAGTTGGAGTTGTTGTAGTAATATAAGTAGTAGTATTGCTAGTAGTGTTAGTAGTTGAAGTAGAAGAAGTTGTAGTAGTAGTTGTAATAATAGTCAGAGAAGTAGTAGCAGTATGAGTAGCAGCACTACTACTACTACTACTAGTAGTGGTGGTGGTGGTGGTAGTAGTAGTAGCAGTAGTAGTAGTAGTACTAGTTGTTGCAGTAGTGGTTGCAGTTGTACAAGCGTTAGTATGAGTAGTAGTAGTTATAGTTGTAGAAGTTGTGGCATTAGTTATAATATTAGTAGTAGTAGAAGAAGTAGCAATAGTAATACTAGTAGTTATAGCAATAGGAGTAGTAGTAGTAGTAGGAATAGTTGTTGGAGTAGTAATAGTAGTAGTAGCAGTAGTAGTATTTCTAGTAGTAGTAGTTGCAATTATAGTTGTAATAGTAGGAGTTCTCGTGGGGTTAGTAGTAGTAGAAGTTGTCATAGTAGGAGTTGGTATATTAGTAGTTGTAGATGTAGTAGTGGTAGTAGTAGTAGTAGTAGTCATAGTCGTAGTAGTAGTAGTAGTAGCAGTAGTAGTAGCAGTAGTAGTTGTTGTTGTTGTAGCAGTAGTAGTAGTATTGTTTGTACTAGTACTAGTAGTATTTGTACTAGTAGTAGTACTAGATGTAGTAGTCGAGGTAGTACTAGTAGTCGTAGTAGTAGCGGTAGCAGTAGTAGCAGTATAAGTAGTAATAGTAGTGTAGTAGTAGTAACAGCAGCTGCGGCAGCAGCAGTAGTAGTACTAGAAGTAGTAGTAGTAGTGTAGTAGTTGTAGCAGTAGCAGAAGTAGTAATAGTATTAGTAGTAGTAGTAGTGTAGTAGTTGTGGCAGTAGCAGAAGTAGTAATAGTGGTAGTAGTAGAAGTAGTAGAAGCAGTAGTATTAGTCATAGAACAGAACTAGTAGTAGTAGTAGTGGTACTTGTGCTTCTAGTAGTATTAGTAGTATTAGTTGCAGCAGTAGTAGCAGTAGTTATCGTAGTAATAGTAGCAATAGTGGCAGTAGTGGTAGTAGTAGCAGTAGCAGTAACAGTAGTACTAATAGTTGTAGAAATAGTAGTAGTAGTAGCAGGAGTAGTAGTAGTAGTGGTAGTAGTAGTAGTACTAGTAGTAGTAGTAGTAGTGCTAGTATTAGTAGTATTAGTACCACTAGTTGTAGTAGTAGTACTAGTAGGTGAAGTAGCAGTAGTAGTAATAGTAGTAGGAGTAGTATCTCCTGTAGCAGTAGTAATAGTAGTAGTAGTTTTAGTAGTAGTAATAGAAAAAGTAGTAGTTGTAATTGTAGTGGTAGCAGTAGCAAAAGTCATAGGAATAGTAGTAGTTGTTGTTGTTGTAAAAGTAGGAGTTGCAAAGTAGAAGTTGTAGATGTAATAGTAGTAATGGTGGTAGTAGTAGTTGTTGTAGTATTAGAAGTAGTAGTAGTAGTATTAGTAGGACAAGTAGCAATAGTATTTGTAATAGTAATAGTAGTAGGGGTAGTATTAGCAGTAGGAGTAGTAATAGTTGTAGTAGTATATATAATAGTAGTAGCAGTAGTAGTAATTGTAGTAGTTGTAATTGCAGTGGTAACAGTCGTAGAAGTTGTAGGAGTAGTAGTAGTTGTTGTTGTAGTAGAAGTAGTAATAGGAGTAGCAGTAGCAGTAGTTGTTGCTGTGGTAGAAGTAGTAGTAGTACTATTTGTACTAGTACTAGTTGTATTGGTAATAGTACTCGTTGTAGATGTAGTTGCCGAAGTTGTAGTTGTCGTGGTAGTTGTAGTAGTAGTAACAGTGGTAGTAGTATTAGAAGTAGTAGTAGCAATAGTAGTAGTAGTAGCAGCAGTAGCAGTAGTAGCAGTAGTAGCAGTAATAGAAGTAGTAATAGTAGTAGCACTAGAAGTAGCAGAAGCAGTCGTAGAAGTAGCAGTAGTCATAGTAGTAGTAATAGTAGTAGTAGCAGTAGTAGTAGTAGTAGGAGTAGTAGTAGTAGTAGTAGCAGTAATTGTAGTAGTTGGAGTTATAATATTAGTAGTAGTAGTAAAAGCAGAGGTAGTAGCAGCAACAACAACAATAGTAGTACCAGCAATAGTAGCAGCAGTGGTAGTGGTACTAGAAGTAGTAGATATTGAGTAGCAGTAGTAGCAGTAGTAGAAGTAGTAGTAGTTGTAGGAGTTGTGGTGGCTGTAGTAGTTGTAATAACTATAGTAGTAATAGTAGTTGTAGCAGTTGTTGTAGTAGAAGGAGTAGTAGTAGTAGCAGCAGTAGTAATAGTATAGGTAGTAGTAGTAGGAGTAGTAGAAGTAGAAGTAGGAGCAGTAGTAGGAGTAGTGGTAGGAGTAGGAGTAGTAGGAGGAGAAGTAGTAGTTGTAGGAGTAGTAGTTGTAGTAGGAGTTATGGTAGTAGTAGTAGGAGCAGTAGGAGTTGAAGTAGCAGTAGGCATAGTAGTAGCAGTAGTAGGAGTAGTAGTAACAAAAGTAGGAGTAGGTGTAGTAGTAGTAGGAGGAGGAGGAGATGTAGTAGTAGTAGTAGGAGTAGGAGTTGGAGTTGTAGTAGGAGTAGTAATAGGTGGCATAGTTGTAGCAGTAGTTGTAGCAAGATTAGTAGTAGCAGCAGTAATTGTATTAATAGTTGTAGTTATTGTTGTTGTAATAGTAGTAGTAGTTGTAGCAGTAGTAGTACTAGAAGGTGTAGTAATAGTCAAAGTCGGAGTAGGAGTTGGAGTAGCAGTAGGAGTTGGAGTAGAAGTAATATTAGTAGTCATGGTAGCAGCAGTAGTAGTAGCGGTAGCAGTTGTATTAGTAGTAGTATTAGTAGTAGTAGCAGCGGTAGAAGCAGTTGTAGTAGCAGTTGTACTAGTAGTAAAATTAGTAGTAGTTGTTTTAGTAGTCGTAGTATTATTAGTAGTTGCAGGAGTAGTTGTTGTTGTAGTAGTTGTAATAGTTGTAGTAGTAGTAGGAGTAATATTACTCGTAGTATTAGTAGTAGCAAGAGTGGGAGTAGGAGTAGTATTAGTAGCAGTAGTATTATTAGTAGTAGCAATAGTAGTTGTTGCAGTCGTAGTAGATGTAGTAGTTGTAGTAGCAGTAGCGGTAATAGCAGTTGGAGTAGCACTAGTAATGGGAGTAGTAGAAGTAGTAATAGTAATAGTAGCAGCAGTAGTTGTTGTAGCGGGAGTAGCCGCAGTAGCAGCAGCAGCAGCAGCAGTTGTGGTTGTTGTTGTAGTAGCCGCAGCAACTGTAGCAGTGGTTGTTGTTGTTGTTGTTGTAGAAGTTGTAATAGTAGTTTTTGTAGCAAAAGTAGTAGTAGTAGTTGAAGTAGAAGTAATTGTAGGAGCAGCAGCAGTAGCAGCTATAGTAATAATAGTTGTTTTAGTAGTAGGAGTAGTAGTCATTTTACCCCTACCACTACTGCTACAAGAACGAAAACTACTACTAATAATACTACTACTACTCCAACAACTGTTGCTGCTACAATTTCTTCTAATACTACTACGACTACTACTACGGCTATTGCTACTACAGCTACTTCTCCTATAACTACCACTACTACTACAAGTAGTAGTAGTCATAGTAGTTTTACTCCTACTACAAATGCTACAACTGCGACTACTACTATTGCTACTACTATTAATACTACTACTATTACTGCTACTACTACTGTTACTTTTACTTCTAATACTACTACGACTACTACTACGGCTACTGCTACTACTAATAATGCTCCTACTATTACCACTACAACTTCTCCTACATCTACTACTATTGCTAATACTACTACTGCAACTACCTCTCCTACTACTGCTATTGCTGCTACTACTACAACTGCTACTTTTGCGATGACTACTATCAATTCTACTACTACTAAGACTATTACTATGGCTACTGCTACTAGTACTACTTCTCCAACTACTATCGCTACGACTGCTATTACTACAACTTTTACTAATATAGCTACTACTTCCCCCACCACTTCCACTAGTACAACCACTACTACATCTACTACAGCTACTGTAACTACTTCTACTACCACCACTACTACTACTCTAAAAACTATTTGTACTACTACTACAACTGTTACAGATGCATGTACTACTACGAATACAGCGATTGTTGCTACTACAACACTTACTATTTTTACTACTTATTATTGCTACTACTGCTACTACGGCTACTTTCGTTATTACTCTTGATACTACTACGCCTATTACTACTAATATTACTAGTACTACTACTTCTATTACTACTACTACGACTACCACTACTACTGGTACTACTGCTACTACTACTACTGCTGCTGGTACTACTACTTCTACTACTTCTGCTACTACTACTACTATTGCTACTATCACTGCTACTACTACTGTTAACACTTCTAGTATTGCTTCTACTACTATTAGCACTACTGCTACTACTTCTCCTACTACTACTACTGCTTCTACTACTACTACTACTATTACTACTTCAAATACTACTATTAGTACTAGTATTACTACTACTACTACAACAGTTAATATTACTACTACTATTACTACTACTACTCCTACTACTACAACTACTACTACAACTACAATTCCTACCCCTACTGCCACAACTACTCCTCCTACTACTATTGCTACAACTACTACTCCTACTACCACTACTACTACTCCTACTACTACCAATCCTATAGCTACAACAACAACTACATCTAATACTACTATTACTACTACTATTTCTACTACTACTACTACTACTACTAAACCTACTACTACTACGATAACAACAACAACAAC
>RXID01018958.1:0-16780 GCA_005019695.1 Trichopus zeylanicus subsp. travancoricus | reverse complement strand
TCTGACAATTTTGATATTGCTGAAAGAGTACTTGGTCATAATCTATGGGAAGGAATTGCTTTTCGAGAAGAGCCTTCATCCGTGGCCATGCTCGAATTGGAGCTTTATTTTGGCGTGTCCTTTCCAACTGGATGCGTTCCCACCATGCTGATGCACCCCCCTTGAGTCGGTAAGCAACAAGCTTCACTTTCTTCGAATCTGGAATCTCCATGTAGTCGAAGAACCGTTCCACTTCAGCAAGCCAATCGAGAAAATCTTCAATCTGAAGTTGGCCATTGAAAGATGGGAGATCAATCTTCAAGCGAAAATCATGACGTCTATCATGCTCAGAAACTGGTCGGTGAAGGATGTCTTCAACTTCTTCGTCGCTGGAATTTTCAAGGATTTGTAAACCCTTTGGATTCACTTGCGGAGCCTTTCCTCGACCAATTGGATCGCGAGTCACTTCATCGATCCGTCGATGTGGTTGATTCAGGCCTTCAAGTTGATCCATCCTCAGCATCAACCTTGCAAGTGAGTTTTGGATTGCCTCCATGGTCGAATCAAAATACTCACGGCTGATGTGATTACCCACAGGAGCACCGTCCCTAGGGTTGCTGCTGGTTGCGTCGTCGTTAGACATTAAGCAAGGATAGCCTCACTCTGATACCACTTGACGTAGCAACAAGCGTGGTAGACGAGGAAAACACCGTTGCCTCTGTTAAGAACTCCTTGAATCCACAAGGAAGAGAGAAAATTCACTAAAGTAGAACTTTATTGAGAATAAAAGTTGTCTCCCGTCCATAGGACTGAAGGCTTATTTATACAAATACCAGAAATCCAATTTGGGTAAGTTTCTGGTTTCCCAAGTCCTAAACTGAATATAACTCAGTTTAAACCCATTAATTGGGTTGGTAGAAGTTCTAAATAAGTTAACCTATGAAAATAAAATCCTAAATAAAGATTCATCCTTCCCAAGTCCTAAACTAAATAGGATTCAGTCCAAAATTGGTCTTGGGTTGGTGGAATCCGAGAATAAGACCTAAGACACCATAATAAAGAGAATTTTAAACATAGAAAGGTACTAAGTAAGGTAAATCCTAAGTTTAAATAGAAGAGTGAATCAAATCATTTGTCATGGTCCCTTGACTTCTGAATTAGCTTCTTTTGATATTCTTGAACTTCCTTTGAGTGTCCTACATCAGCAGCTTCCTCAGGATCATTAGTCTCCAATGCCTTCTTATACTTTGCCTTGAGCTTGCAGCACGGTCCAAATATGGTTTCTTCTCTTCCAACCAAATCAATTAGAAAGCAAAATCAAACACAATATTGGAAGTATTTAAAGTCAGGAGACTCACTTCATCAGTCAAGGATTTCCATTTCTCACCACCCTCCTTTGCAGTGGTGGTTGGTGACAATGGAATTGGGAGGACAAAGGTGGCTAGTGATGGAGGGGTACAAGAGGCTGGATGGGGCCGATGAGGATGGGGTCAGGAGGCTAGAGGCCGTCGATGAGGACAGAGTAGTGGACGCTAGTCGAGGAGAGTTCCAACCAAATCAAGGAAGCCAGTGGGATACGTAACCAGCGGAGAGGAGGAAAGCAACGATCATGGTTGGAGGAAAAATTGATCATGGCTGGGAGATGGAATCAGAGTCGGGGAGAGAGAAAAGGCTTTGGAAAGAAAGAGAGGAGTTAATAAAAGATATTTTAAAACAAATAAAATAAATAATATTGAGGGTTTAAGTGAAAATTAAAAATGATAAAAAAATTTTAGTTAAAAATTAAATTCAATTACAACTAGAGATTGTATGTAATAAATTTTTTAGAAAAAGAGATTATAAGTAAATACTAAAATTTTGGAGGTATCTTATAAATAAAATAAATTTAGACGATTATAAGTAAAAATTCCTTAAAATAATACAGAGCTTTGTATATGTATTCTTA
This sequence comes from Trichopus zeylanicus subsp. travancoricus, assembly GCA_005019695.1. Lineage (NCBI taxonomy): Eukaryota > Viridiplantae > Streptophyta > Magnoliopsida > Dioscoreales > Dioscoreaceae > Trichopus > Trichopus zeylanicus. The sequence goes on along the minus strand of RXID01018958.1, from coordinate 14,856 downwards.
AATGGGTTGAATTTAACTATATACAAATTTACTTTGATAATTTTGCATTATTTATCAAAAAAAGTCATTGATTTGGTCTAAAAATATAGATATAAAAAAATATTATTTAGAGAGATATGAATATAATTAAAATTTTTAGAGGTATATATATACTAATTTGATAAGGTACATACAAGCTAAAATTCCAAAAAAAAAAATTTCATTCAGATTTGATTGAATCTGACCGTTATGCCCAAGTCTTGGTCAGAATCGAAGTCGGAGTAATCTGTGATTCTCATTCCCTCTATATTACTATATAGGGACAGCAGGCTCTAATCTCTGATTGTCTCTCCTCTCATTTAAAACTGGAGAAACCAAAAAGAGCCAGCCCTAAATTTCTGCGGCAAGTCCCCAGCTGAAATGGCCGACCATTCCTCTGTCTTCTTCTTCTTCATCCCCCATCTCCTCTTCCTGGATCCCCTTCTTCATCATCGTACACAATAAGTAGAGAAAGGGTTATGATGATCACTTTGTTTTTGATTTCTCGAATGAATTTTTGATGCCTTTTCTTGGATCATAGTTGCAGGAATCGAGGCCTAGTGCACGAATGGATTGAAGTAGTTCTCAGAGTGGTTCAGCAATTCTTGCTCTGGATTACAGGGGTATTAGGTGAGGGTTTCTCTTCACCCTTCTTGTGAATTCTTTAGTCTCTCTCTCTCTCTCTCTCTTCCTTTTCACATTTAAAATGGGTATGCGATTGTGAATAATAAATATGGAATCTGTCTTTTTTTAAGAACCTGGGCATGATAAATATGGGTTTCTTTTTACTTTCTTGCGAATGCCATGGTTTTTTTTATTGAGATAGTTCTTGAATTTTTTGGTTGCTCAACTTATGCTACAGGATTTTTCTACTCCTGATTACGATTTTATGCTGGTGCGAGATTGATTAGCATGAGTTTCTTGTTTCTACAGTGTTTTGAAATTTTCTGTAGATTTCTTTGTCTACTACGAATGATTTTTGTTCTTGATTTTGAATGATTTGGTGTTTTCTTTTGAATTGTGTTAAACTTTTCATGTGCAAGAATGATTTTGTGTTTTCGTCTTTGAAATTAGAAAACTTACTGCAACTACAACTGAAAATGTAGCGGCAGATTGGTAGACTCATTGTTTTATTCTTGTTCCTAGCTCTAGTTTCATTAGGTAGACTCATTATTTTCTTCCACCATAAAAGGGCTAGCATTCAGTCACCATTGTCTGGCAGACTTGAAATAAAAATAATTATCTCTAGGTCATAGTTATATCTGTGGTTCTAGCTATAATGATTTTTAGTCCTTTTTTTTGGTTTTAGCATTGGCAATTTGTGATAGCCAGATAGATGAAAATTCACCTTTGTGAGGTCATTTTGATTCCTATATGACGAGTTATTTTGTTAAGAATTTGATGCTCCAAAATAAAATATTTAAGATGGTATAGTTTGTTCTTTTTTTATACTAGAAGATTCTTTGCCTAGAGACACTCCAAAGTGTGTCAAGTGTGTCTTTAGGGATTAATGAAAAACATGTGGTAGCCTATATCCTCCTTTCATGTCATTTAGTGGTTGTTCTCTATGGCCTTATGCTTTAGTTCTCTATTTTGGTTGAGGTTTTTTTGATGTTAGATGGTTGATTCTCTATAATTCAATTCAATTTTCTTTGGTTGAGATTTGAGTGATGTTGACTTTTGTCTATTATGAATCATTTGATCCTTTTCATTTATTAATAACTGCAGTTCAATCACCTCCAACATATACAACCAACACTTCTTTTAAAATGATCATGTGATAAAGAAATCTCACTTTTAAAGATTTTTTCGAATTATCAAGAGTAGGGCTATTTTTCCTTTACCCTTACTACTGCAACAAGATGATAAGACTAATTCATTGTCAACCTGACAATGGTAATGTATTTTTTATGTAATTTTTGGTATGGGGGTGGAGGCTGTTGTTGTCACCTTGGATTGAAGTGAATTTACCCAAAATTTATGGATTTTGAATTGTTATTTGACATTATTCTCATTCATTTAAGTGAAATGCACGACTGTTATTCTCTAGGTGGTTGATCATGATAACAAGATTATTCAATATAACAAGAGTGGTGATACACTTGCCTTGGTTTATTATTTCTTAATTGCTTAATAAGTTACCATTTTAAATAAGCTGGCCGATCTGAAAAGCTATCCTAAGATCCTTTTAGCCAAAAAAAATAGATACATTATTTTGGGCAAATCTATGCATTTTGATCCGAGTCAAGGTCCAACTCTTCCCGACCATAGCTTGTTCAGAGTTGTCTTTTCTGAAAATCATTACACTTCTCATATTTTAGATTAAACAGAAAGAGTAATAAAGCTAGAAGGCTTTCCTGCTTTATGCTTGTCGCTTAAAGTTTGATTAGGCAGATTCAACATAATGCACATAGATGTCCAAGCATGCATGTCTACTTGTTCCTAGCCATTTCCTACTCATAAAGTAGATATGTCTTATCACAGGTATGATGGACTAGCAAGTAAGTACAAAGTTGAGTACATTTCTGGAGGTAATATTTCAAATTGGTAGAATGCATATGTAACTAGACTTATATATATATACACACACACACACATACATAAATGATAGCTAAGCAAACATATATACAGTGTTCATGCAGGCCCAATATTGTGAAAATGAGACTGCTCCAACTGGTATAGTGCAGTTTGCATCATTGGTGGTGAAAGGTCAACTTTTCTTTTTGACAAAACTATCCTATTTGTAGTACATACATTTTTTGATTTGAAGTTACGTTTATTAGCAAGAAAGAGTGATTTTTTGGTATAATAATGTTCTCCATCTGAAAGAATTGTGGTTATTCCTTACAGAACCAAAAATTTCAATAAGCTGTTAGATTTAACTTTGCAGTTTTGTTACTTATTATTTCTGCAGTTAGAAATCTCTATGTCCTTTTGATGGGTCCAATTGAACATAAAGTATATTCTGTCAAGACATTATGTCCCTCTATGAATATCTTCTTTTCACTTTTGCTAATATAGAAGTTATTGATTATGTCAAGGAATAATTACCAAAAATGATCACTGTGTGTTTTGATGTTATTGAATTTTCTCTCTTTTTTTGAGAAGTATGTTATTGGATCAAAAACTGTCTAAAAGACGATCTGAATTTTTTATAAAAAATTTTGGAATAATTTTTTATGATTATTTTAGAGTATAAAAAACTATCTAGGGAACTCCCAGTTTAACTGGTGGTTCAATGGACTAATAGATTTCCAGATTACCTCTTGTAAATGCATATATTTTTCAAATTATTGATACTCTTCAAAATAAACACCTCATATGATGAAGAATGCCCATTTGGCCATAAACGAAGTAATCTAATAGCTCTAAATGTTAGCTCACCATTGTAATGAAGAATTAGCTTTTATCACATCACCAAAAATGGATCTGGAATGCTAGGAAAGCCCTTCAAAACTAATTTAAAATCACTTTCATTTGTTTGTTTGAAATTCTTAGGAATTAGAAGTCAAGTGACTTTTTTGCTTGGGACTAGGTTATCTAAAAGATTCCTTTTAACACAATACTTTTTGAGGTTTTTTTATTGCATAATAACATGGGTACTTTGAGGTTGAATGATCATTGCAAATTTTATTTCAATGAAACCATTCCAGAAATCAAACTTAGGATAGTTGAACAGCCAAAAGGCAGAAACTAAGCTGTTATTTATTTATATTACCAGTTGGACCAAGCAACTAATCTTTTTGTATTTCCTTCAACTTTTAAGCTACAGTTAGAAATATCCATTTATAGCTTCTTGCTCTAAGATTGCTGCTTATTGTTGCTAATGGTGAGTTCTACTTTGAGTTGTTATGCAGGTAACTTATCAACTGCTAATTGCTACAAGTCTGAGCATTTGGAGAGACCATAAAACTGATAACATTCTTCTTTGCATGTAGAATTCAGGGATATTCTGAATGGAAGCAAGCATCCCACTTTTCATAGGAATGGAATTTGGATGATTACCTGATGTAGGATAAAGTACATCCTTTTTACAGTAAAATTAGAGATCCAATACAAGTTGAATTCCAACTCCAATAGAATCCGTCAAGATTTGCACAACTATAGTATAAAGACCATATCTCCTAAGATATTCATCCAAATCTAGCAAATAACTATCCATTGGAAAGCTAAGATTGATTTCTACAAGTTTCTTATTTACTATTTTGAATAATTTGAATTTTGTATTATTCAAAATTAGGGTTTATTTATCAGTCCGAGTCAATAACAGTCCTAGTCCAATAAAGAATAAGATTTAGATATTTTTATTTAAGATATGTTAAGTAGAACTCTTAGTGAAATCTAAGTCCTATTTTTAGTTTATATCAAGTAGAACTTTAAGTTTATTAGAGGGCTATATATACAGCCCAAGATTGTAATAAAAAAAAGAAGCTTTTCTATCAATAATATTATCTTGTTTTGGGTTTGTTCCCTTTCTATCTTCCTTGTGGATTCAAGGATCTATTGTGATGAGAAGATGGTGGTTTTCTTCCTATCTCTTGTGCCCTCTCCTGTTGCATTAAATGGATCTATCGTGGTGAGAAGACGGTGATTTTCTTACTATCCCTCATGTCCTCTCCCACTACATCAAGAGGATCTATCATTGTGAGAAAACGGTGATCTGTTCCTACCCCTCGTGCCCCCTCTCCCGCTGCATCAAATGGTATCAGAGCGACGTTGTTCTTGAGCTCAACTCCATTGATCGTAGTTGGTGGCGACAACTCCATGGACGGTGATCTAGGAGATTATCAAATTCGAGATTTGATCAAACAAAGTTTTCTTGCTTCTATCACTAGGAAGTTTGAAGCTCTTAAATAGATTAAAATTGAGAATCAAGTTTATCAATTGATCATCAAAGAAACTCACGGTCTGATGTCTTGGAGATCAACATATGAAGCTATTTAGGAAAACCAAAACCTTGGTGAGGTAAATATTCCATACTTTCATGGTTATGAGAATTTATTTATGTGGATCGATAAAGTTGAGAAATTCTTTAAGTTTATAGAGATTTCTGAAGAGAAGAAGGTAAAAATTGTTGAATACAAGTTTGATGGTAATGCTTCATCTTGGTGGGAGCAAATTTAAGTCCAAAGAACATGTGAAGGCAAATCAAAAATCCGCTCATGGCCGAAGATGCTTAAACTATTCAACATAAAGTTCTCAAAAGGGGATCAAAATCAAGTAAAATAGGTCTCTCATCCAAAGGCTTTTGGAATTGAAATCAATAGACACAACCATGAGGTATTAATTTCACATCTTAGTAATTTTCCTCTAGTATTGAATTATCAAGTCAAATAAGAGGTTGTGGATTGTGTGGAAGACAAACAAACTAGTGAAGAATTTATTAAGGACCCCAAAGATTCTTTCTTTGATGAGTTAAAAGATCATACAAAAGTTGTTTGGATGTTACAGAAAATTTTCAAGAGACTATCTATGAGAATTCATATGAATTAGTTGATAATCTTGAAGGCCGCAAGAAAGAGTTTTCTACTTGTGAAAATATTGATTGTGCTACTCAAGATTATTCTTTGAAGTCATCAAAAGTCAACTCTTTTGAACAACTAGAGAAAATTTGCACTATGAAAGATTCAAAATTTGCAATGGCATATTCAGATTATTATCGTAATTGCCAGCAAACTTATAAAGAATACTTTCATTGCATGATAACAAATCATAAGTTGGTGTATACAAAAATATTATTTCTAATAAGGTCAAAGGAAACACTGCAAAAAGTTTAAGTGGTTATACCAAAGCAAACTAAGAGATCAAAGTACTGAAGATATTGCTCGAAGAAATCTTATTGATTACATCATCAAGTTCTATGTAGGAAAGTATTTGAGGAGAATATAACTGCAACAACAAAGAGTTCAAGTTTTAACTTGAGGACAAGTCTTTTACAAGTGGAGGGGTCTGATGCAGGACAACTACATTCTTTTTATAGTAAAATTAGAGATTCAATCCAAGTTGAATTCCAACTCCAATTAGGATCCGTCAAAATTCATATAGCTACAGTCTAAAGACCATATCTCCTAAGATATTCATCCAAATCTAGAAAATAACTATCCGTTAGAAAGGCAAAATTGATTGCTATAAGTTTCTTATTTACTATTTTGGATAATTTGAATTTTGAATTATTCAAAATTAGGATTTATTTATCAGTCTGAGTCAATAATAGTTCTAGCACAATAAAGAATAAAATTTAAATATTTTTATTTAAGATATGTTAAGTAGAACTCTTAGTGAAGTTTAAGTTTTATTTTTAATCTACATTAAGAAAGACTCTAAGTTTAATAGAGGGCTATATATACAGCCCAAGATTGTAATAAAAATTTTTTTTCTATCAATAATATTTTCTTATTTTGGGTTTGTTCCCTCTCTATCTTTCTTGTGGATTCAAGGATCGATCATAGTAAGAAGACAGTGATCTTCTTCTTATCTCTTGTGTTCTCTTCCACTGCATCAAGTGGATCTATCGTGGTGAGAAGACGGTGATTTTCTTCCTATCCCTCGTGTCCTCTCCCGCTACATCATTGTGAGAAGACAATGATCTCTTCCTACCCCTCATGCCCCCTCTCCTGCTGCATCATTACCTCAAATTCTTTGAGATATTTGGGAGTTGATAAAATTTGTTATACTTGGAAATGAAAAAAATGAATTTGGTGGTCATGCTTGACCTTGCATAGTACTATGATATAGTCAAAATCATTCTCTTTCTTACTTTTAATGCTCAAATGTTTTGATTAAATTGATTTGTGTGTGCATCCTCATACTTATTTTTTATGAATCGGGGAACAGTTCACAACTAAATTATGGATTGTGAACTGGTGCTAAAGATTGTCCAGAACTGACCTGTGAATAGTATTGAAGTGCTTTTGGGTGGATATGTTGATAGAAGAACTTTGGTGTCAGGAATAGTGGGCATCTACTGTATTAAACTTTGTCCCAATGGAACCACTTGTTGCTAGCAACATAAAATTAACATACAATATAGCACAGTGATGATGCATTTGCCTTGGTTTATTGTTTCTTGAATGACATGCTTACAAACTACTTGTGGTGTAGTTCTATGCTTCTTTTGACACAACGTATCTCCATATTGTAGATCTGGCTTGCTTAAAACCAATGTTATTAGTGAATTTAGATTTTACCTTCTGTGATCTCTTTATGCTGGCTTACAACTTTTAACTTACAAATTCATGTGGATAAATGCTTGTGTGTATCTTATTTTTGCAGGATATTGATGCCATCAATATGTATTTGATAGTTGTGAATTCCCCTGCTTCCCACCATTACAAGGAGAGAACTGCAGGCAAGGATTGGGTGCATGTGCCATGGATTTTTAAGGCTTAAATGTTGGATTTAAGGGGAGTATCTTAATCTGTTCTGCAGTTACCTTTGTTTGAAAATTTCAGGTTAGCGCCCATTCAATTTAGTTTGAGAAAGAGTAAAACATGTCTCTGCCTTCTTCATTGACTTAAGCTATTTTAATATGGAATGGAACTTACTGTCAATAATATGGTAGATGCTATGTTTCCATTGATATTATGTGAGCAAGATTTTTTCCAGGTATTTCTGCCAATGAAGGACAACACTTTCTATAAATAAGGTTGGATTTGATAGTCATTAAAGAAAAAAAGGATAAATTTGTAGATTGTGGTCATTTGTAGGTGTTCATTCAAAGCAGTTGCTTAATCCTGGAATAATTTCACGTGTAGATTTAATTTAGGGAAACAAAATATGGCTGCAACCTCACCTCTCATAGTATAAAAAAAAAATAATATGAAGGCCACAAGTTATTTCTGCTTAATATAGTAGTTTAGCTCAGCAACTGTAAATAATGCATTATGGTTGGCCAATCATATCTTCTAGACTTTAACATGATAAATGCAAGACAACCTAACCTTTCTCCAGTACTTCAAGATTTTTTGCATGGTTCAAGTAGCTTATGCCTTTTCAGCTTGTCTCTGGTCATTTTATTCTCATAAGCTTGAAACTCATCTTTTTCAAGCTTGTGTCTTAAATACATGTATATCACTCTTGCTTGATTCCAACTTATGTTTAATCTTTTCATGTTTTTGACTCCCTAAGAAGTGATTGACCTATGAATATTGACCTAGTGAATGAATTGCATGAGGGATGGGCCTTGGTTTAGGAGCATTTTTTTTTATGAAAAAGGAGGTATGTGATTTCATTACATGCATGTTGGTTGCTCATCTGGTTTGGGAGGTCTGCAAAAATTGAGTTTACCTGGACTAGCAAACCGGAATCTCTAACAAAACCATACATACTTTTACTTAATAATAGCTAGAGTTAATCGACTTAAACGTATGCAGCCAATAATCCTTTTAGAGTTAATCATGTGCCATCTATTCTTCATTCTGGGTGTATGGAATAGGTTTCAAATTGCAAATGATAAGTATGGGTTTTGCCATGTTGTTTTGAAGTTTTTGAATAGATTTGTTTGGCTGCTATGAATGACATTTGTTCTTGATTTTGAATGATATGGTGTTTTTTTAAATTATGTTAACTTTGAAAATTGCTGCAACTAGAAATGATTTGCCCCAGGGGAGAAATATAGCAACATATCAGTTTTTTTCTTGTTCCTAGCTCTAATGTCATTAGGTAGACATGGTTTTCTTCGTCCATAAATAGGGTTGGTGTTCAGTCAGCGTTGTCTAGTAGGCTTTTCCTACATCAGAGTTCTAGCTGTGGTTTTGGCTCATCCTCAATTTATATTTCAACAACTTTAATTTCCTCTCGCGTATAAGAAATGTGCAATGCTAATTTCACTCTCAGCTACACTTTCCAATCGTTTGTCAAGTTAACAAATTGAATCATGACACTGAAAGGTTTGTATACCAAAAGATCTTACTTATGCTTAATGAGCTTAGGGTATAATTCAATTAGGCATTAGTTCATACATACCAATACCAAGAAGATATTCTAGTTCAGTAGAGATGGTTATTTTGTTATAAAGATGCAAATGCTCCTCCCTTCATTACTGGAATGATATGAATGCTTCCGATGTATGCTGACTTTGTGTTTTGGCTCTCAAGATATTGTCTGGTTCTTAGATAATCATGGCTACAATCAAGGGTTTCCTGATGGCACATCTTTGTTGCTATGTTCTGTGACCTTTCTTTTGATTAATGATTCAGTATTGGAAAATAGATCTATCCCTTTATATCAATGACTTGTTAGACCTAATTGTGTTTGCTGGACATAATTTTTTGTTTATGGTCATTCTATATTATTTTATTTCTCTTCTTTATAAATCACTCTGTTTCTTTATTACATATTTGTAATGACATAGTAATTGATTTGTACGTCATATAACTAAATTATTCATCATTTGTAATATTTAATATTTTATTCATTTTGAGAAATGGTTCACTATATTGCTCCTTGAGTTCAAATTTCAGGAGAAATTTTGCAGGTAGAAGGTTAGCCACATTTTTGTCTTTCTGGCCTATTTTGTGTCATGCTATTTGTGTAAGCATTGATTTTGGTATTTGCTTAATATCAATAATGTATGAGCATAACTCGAGATCTTCATCTTCACATGTAGTAGTATTTTTTGTATTAAAACCTAATTTCTTATATCCTTGATGAATATCTGTGATATAGGAGCTGAAATACAATAAAAATCAATGTAATATAACAACGAGAACATATTAATGCAGTTGATTTATCAGGATATCAAACCATACAAATTGAAGCCGATTAATCTTTTATTATGTGTTTTTATCCATCCATTGAGTTTGGCAAAAATAATTTGGCATTCTAATGTGTTCGGAGTACAACTGCTCTAGGAATGTTTCTTTCCTTGGTATTGCATTATGTTTCTGATATAGGACACTCAAAGAATGTTCAGAAATATCAAAAAGAGCTAATTCAGAAGTCAAGGGGTCATGACAAATGATTTGATTCACTCTTTTATTTAAACTTAGGATTTACCTTAGTACCTTTCTATATTTAAATTCTCTTCATTATGATGTCTTAGGTCTTATTTTTGGATTCCACTAACCCAAGACTAATTTCGGGCTAAATCCTATTCAGTTTAGGACTTGGGAAGGATGAATCCTTATTTAGGATTTTATTTTTATAGGTTAACTTATTTAGAACTTCTACCAACTGATGTAGGACAACTACATCTTTTTTACGGTAAAATTAGAGATCCAGTCCAAGTTGAATTTCAACTCCAATAAGGATCCGTCAAGATTAGTACAGCTACAATCCCAAGGCCATATCTCCTAAGATATTAATCCAAATTCAGCAAATAACTATCCGTTGGAAATCTGAGATCAATTCCTACAAGTCTCTTATTTACTATTTTGGATAATTCGGACTTTATGTTGATCAAAATTAGGAGTTATTTATCAGTCCGAGTCAATAACAGTCCTAGCCCAATAAGGAATAGGATTTATATATCTTTATTTAAGATATGTTAAGTAGAATTCTGAGTAGAGTCTAAGTTCTATTTTTAGTCTACACCAAGTAGGACTCTAAGTTTATTAGAGGGCTATATATACAGCCCAAGGTTGTAACAAAAAAAGGGAAGACTTTTCTATCAATAATATTCTCTTATTTTGGGTTTGTTCCCTTTTTATCTTCCTTGTGGATTCAAGGATCTATCGTGAAGAGAAGACGGTGATCTTCTTCCTATCCCTTGTGCCCCCTCCGGCTACATCAAACGGATCTATCATTGCGAGAAGACGGTGATCTTCTCCCTATTCCTCATGCCTTCCTCCCGCTGCATCAAGTGAAAACGGTGATCTTCTCCCTATCTCTCGTGCTTCCTCCCTCTGCATCAAGAGAAGATGGCGCCCTTTCTCCGACCCCTCGTGCCCCCTCTTCCTGCTGCATCACCAACCCAATTAATGGGTCAAGCTGAGTTGTATTCAGTTTAGGACTTGGAAAGGCAGAAACTTACTCAAATTGGACTTCTGGTATTTGTATAAATAGGCCTTGAGCCCTATGGACGAGGGAACAACTTTTACTCTTTATAAAGTTCTACTTTAGTGAATTTTCTCTCTTCCTTGTGGATTCAAGGAGTTCTTAATAGAGGCAACGGTGTTTTCCTCATCTATCACGCTTGTTGGTACGTCAAGTGATATCAGAGTGAGGCTCTCCTTGCTTAATGTCTAACAACGACGCAATTAGCAACAACCCTAGGGACGGTGCTCCTGTGGGTAATCACATTAGCTGTGAGTATTTTGATTAGACCATGGAGTCAATCCAAAACTCACTTGCAAGCTTGATGCTGAGGATGGATCAACTTGAAGGCATGAATCAACCACGTCGACGGATCGATGAAGTGACTCACGATCCAATTGGTCGAGGAAAGGCTCTGCAAGTGAATCCAAAGGGTTTACAAATCCTTGAAAACTCCAGCGATGAAGATATTGAAGACATCCTTCATCGACCAGTTTCTGAGCATGATAGATGTCGTGATTTTCGCTTGAAGATTGATCTCCCATCTTTCAATGGCCAACTTCAGATCGAAGATTTTCTCAATTGGCTTGCTAAAGTAGAACGGTTCTTCGACTACATGGAGATTCCATATTGGAAGAAAGTGAAGCTTGTTGCTTTACCGACTCAAGGGGGGTACATCAACATGGTGGTAACGCATCCAGTTGGAAAGGACACCCCAAAATAAAGCTCCAATTCAAGCATGGCCACAGATGAAGGCTCTTCTCGAAAAGCAATTCCTTCCAATAGATTATGACCAGGTACTCTTCAGCAATATCAAAATTATCAACAGGGCAATCGCAATGTGAAGGCATATGCTGACGAGTTCTATCGGCTATCAGCACATAATAAGCTAATAGAGACTGAATCTCATCAAGTGGCAAGATTCATCGGTGGGCTACGTACAACCATCCAAGATAGGATTTCTTTGCAACCTATTTGGATGGTTAATGAGGCTGTGAGGAGTGCAACTCATGTGAAGTCCCAATTGGAGCGTGATGTAGGACACTCAAAGGAAGTTCAAGAATATCAAAAGAAGCTAATTCAGAAGTCAAGGGGCCATGACAAATGATTTGATTCACTCTTCCATTTAAACTTAGGATTTACCTTACTTAGTACCTTTCTATGTTTAAAATTCTCTTTATTATGATGTCTTAGGTCTTATTCTCGGATTCCACCAACCCAAGACCAATTTTGGACTGAATCCTATTCAGTTTAGGACTTGGGAAGGATGAATCTTTATTTAGGATTTTATTTTCGTAGGTTAACTTATTTAGAGCTTCTACCAACCCAATTAATGGGTTTAAACTGAGTTATATTCAGTTTAGGACTTGGAAAGCCAGAAACTTACTCAAATTGGATTTCTGGTATTTGTATAAATAGGCCTCTAGTCCTATGGACGGGGGACAACTTTTCTTCTCAATAAAGTTTTACTTTAGTGAATTTTCTCTCTTCCTTATGGATTCAAGGAGTTCTTAACAGAGGCAACGGTGTTTTCCTCGTCTACCACGCTTATTGCTACGTCAAGTGGTATCAGAGCGCGGCTCTCCTTGCTTAATGTCTAACAACGACGCAACCAGCAGCAACCCTAGGGACGGTGCTCCTGTGGGTAATCACATCAGCCGTGAGTATTTTGATTCGACCATGGAGGCAATCCAAAACTCACTTGCAAGGTTGATGCTGAGGATGGATCAACTTGAAGGCCTGAATCAACCACGTCGACGGATCGATGAAGTGACTCGCGATCCAATTGGTCGAGGAAAGGCTCCTCAAGTGAATCCAAAGGGTTTACAAATCCTTGAAAATTCCAGTGATGAAGAAGTTGAAGACATCCTTCACCGACCAGTTTCTGAGCATGATAGACGTCATGATTTTCGCTTGAAGATTGATCTCCCATCTTTCAATGGCCAACTTCAGATCGAAGATTTTCTCGATTGGCTTGCTGAAGTGGAACGGTTCTTCGACTACATGGAGATTCCAGATTCAAAGAAAGTGAAGCTTGTTGCTTACCGCCTCAAGGGGGGTGCATCAGCATGGTGGGAACGCATCCAGTTGGAAAGGACACGCCAAAATAAAGCTCCAATTCGAGCATGGCCACAGATGAAGGCTCTTCTCGAAAAGCAATTCCTTCCCATAGATTATGACCAGGTACTCTTTCAGCAATATCAAAATTGTCGACAGGGTAATCGTAGTGTGAAGGCATATGCTGAGGAGTTCTATCGCCGATCAGCACGTAATAATCTAATAGAGACTGAATCTCATCAAGTGGCAAGATTCATCGGTGGGCTACGCACAACCATCCAAGATAGGATTTCTTTACAACCTATTTGGACGGTTAATGAGGCTGTGAGGAGTGCAACTCGTGTGGAATCCCAATTGGAGCGACCTGTCATCAGAAATCAGGTGGGGAGAACCATTGGTGAGAATTCAAAAGGAGCACAATCTATTCCTAATGGAGGTGCAGCTACACAACCTTCTCGACCTCCCACACAAGTGAGTCTTGAAGCGTAGACCTACAAGGCCATCAGGAAATGCCACATCAGCAAAGAACCCAAGTTCAAATCCTGATCTAAAGTGCTATCGTTGTGGAAAATTTGGACATCGTTCTAATGTTTGTCCAGCACGACAACCTGTGAACTTGGCTATTGAAGATAATTTTGTTGCTGACAATTTACATGACTCAAAAGATGATGACCTAGCTTGTGATCAAGAAAACTATGAAGATGGAATATTCGAGGAGCCTGATGGTGAAAGGTCATCTTTAGTAGTTCGAAATCTGATGTACATCCCAAAGCAAGAGGAAAACCTACAACGTCACAATATCTTTCGCACTCGATGCACAGTAAATGGCAAGATCTGTGACATGATTATTGATGGAGGAAGCAGTGAAAACATCATCTCCAAGACTATGGTTGACAAGCTTCAATTGAAGACAGAATCACATCCTTCTCCCTACAAGATCGGCTGGATTAAAAAGGTTGGTGAAACCAAGGTAACTGAACGGTGTCAAATTTGTTTTTCCATTGGAAAATTCTACAAGGATGAGGTAACCTGTGATGTTGTGGAGATGAATGCATGCCATATTCTTCTTGGCAGACCTTGGCAATGTTGATAGAGATTCTACACATCGTGGGCGAGACAATCGCTACATCTTCTTCAAAGATGGAAAGAAAATTATCCTTACCCCCATTGGCGAAGAGCGTCGACCCAAGAGTTTACAAGAGGAGGGTCACTCCTTCCTGATTGTGCAAAATTTTATAAACGAGGCTAAAGAGACATCCCAAATATTTGTTGTGATTGAGAAAGGAATGGAGACAATGCCCACTGAAGCTCCAAAAGGCTTGCAACCCTTCCTAGATGAATTCAAAGGAAATCATGCCCGATGATCTTCCTGATGAACTACCCCCAATGAGAGATATTCAGCACCACATTGACCTTGTTCCTGGAGCGAGTTTACCAAATCTGCCCCACTACAGAATGAGTCCAAAAGAGTCACAAATTTTACAAGACAAGGTTGAGGAGTTGATCAGAAAAGGAATGGTCAGAGTCAGCATGAGCCCATGTGCAGTTCCAGCATTATTGACACCTAAGAAAGATGGAAGTTGGCGGATGTGTGTAGATAGTCGAGCTATCAACCGAATCACGGTAAAGTATAGATTCCCAATTCCTCGCTTAGAGGACATGTTGGACATGTTGGAAGGGTCAAAGGTTTTCTCCAAGATAGATTTGAGGAGTGGATATATTTGAGGAGTGGATACCATCAAATCAGAATTAGACCCCGTGATGAATGGAAAACTGCTTTCAAAACAAAAGAAGGACTTTATGAGT
>RXID01018955.1:0-33836 GCA_005019695.1 Trichopus zeylanicus subsp. travancoricus | reverse complement strand
TAGTAGAGTCTAAGTCCTATTTTTAGTCTATACCAAGTAGGACTCTAAGTTTATCAGAGGGCTATATATACAGCCCAAGGTTGTAACAAAGGAAGAAGACTTTTCTATCAATAATATTCTCTTATTTTGGGTTTGTTCCCTTTTATCTTCCTTGTGGATTCAAGGATCTATCGTGGTGAGAAGACGGTGATATTCTTCCTATCCCTTGTGCCCCCTCCGGCTACATCAAGCGGATCTATCATTGCGAGAAGACGGTGATCTTCTCCCTATTCCTCATGCCTTCCTCCCGCTGCATCAAGTGAAGACGGTGATCTTCTCCCTATCTCTCGTGCTTCCTCCCCCTCTGCATCAAGAGAAGACGGCGCTCTTTCTCCGTCCCCTCGTGCCCCCTCTTCCCGCTGCATGAGAGAAGCAGAAGGAGAAGGAGAAGCAGAAGGAGAGGGAGAAGAAGGAGAACGAGAAGCAAAAGGAAAAGGAGAAACAGAAGGAGAAGAAGAAGGAGAGGCAGAAGGTTAAGAAGAATGAGAAGCAGAAAAAGAAGAAGAAGAAGAAGAAGAAGAAGGAGAAGAAGAAGGAGAAGCAAAAGGAGAAGTAGTAGGAGAAGGAGAAGAAGAAGGAGAAGAAGAAGGAGAAGCAGAAGGAGAAGGAGAATGTGAAGTAGAAGGAGAAGCAGAAGGAGAAGGAGAAGCTAACAAAAGACTGGTTCAGAGAAGATGGTTAATGACCATGCTCTAAAACAAAAAAAAAGCTTTTCTACCAATAATATTCTCTTACTTTGAGTTTGTTCCCTTCCATCATCATTGTAGATTCAAGGATCTACCGCGGTGAGAAGTCGGTGATCTTCTTCCTACCCCTCGTGCCTCCCCCCGTTGCATCATTAAGCTTGCCAACCTGTTCACGATGGGAACTTGAAACATACCCCCCTGCTGGTTGCTCCATGAATTATCTTTATCAATCTCTCCATGAAGGAAGGCATTTTTAACATCATGTTACTGTAACTTTCATCCTCCACTAGCTGCGTAAGTGATCACCACTCTAACAAAGGTCATTATCACCACAGAACTGAACGTTTCTTCATAGTCCTCTCCATATTTTTGAGAGAATCCTCAAGCAACAAGTCTTTCAATACTCCCATATGCCTTTCAATTCAACTTGTATACCCCCATTTGCAACAAATGGGCTACAAATCCTTGGGTTTGGGAAAAAGAACCCAAGTCTCATTCTTGATCAGTGTTTTCATTTCTTCATTCATGGCACCCTCCCATTCTTTGATGACTTTAGCTTCATCATAGAACGAAGGTTCATTCTCGTCAAGAGGACCTGCAAAGAAACATGAACCTGGAGTGAACAGTTCCCATAACCATAGTGAACTGGTTTGACAATCTTCCTTGCGGCTCATCGCAATGGTCGCATACTCACCATCTTTTGGTGCTCATGAAGAAGAAGATGAAGAAGAAGAAGAAGAAGAAGGAGAAGGGGAAGGAGAAGCAGAAGGAGAAGGAGAAGCAAAAAGAGAGGGAGAAGAAGGAGAACGAGAAGCAGATGGAAAAGGAGAAACAGAAGGAGAAGAAGAAGGAGAGGCAGAAGGGTAAGAAGAAGGAGAAGCAGAAAAAGAAGAAGAAGAAGAAGGCAAAGAAGAAGGAGAAGCAAAAGGAGAAGTACTAGGAGAAGGAGAAGAAGAAGGAGAAGAAGAAGGAGAAGCAGAAGGAGAAGGAGAAGTAGAAGTAGAAGGAGAAGCAGAAGGAGAAGGAGAAGCCAACAAAAGACTGGTTCAGAGAAGATGGTTAATGACCATGCTCTAGAACAGAAAAAAAGCTTTTCTACCAATAATATTCTCTTACTTTGAGTTTGTTCCCTTCCATCTTCATTGTAGATTCAAGGATCTGCCGTGGTGAGAAGACGGTGATCTTCTTCCTACCCCTCGTGCTTCCCTTCGTTGCATCATTAAGCTTGCCAGCATGTTCAAGATGGGAACTTGAGACATACCCCCCTGCTGGTTGCTTCATGAATTATCTTTATCAATCTCTCCATGAAGGAAGGCATTTTTGACATCAAGTTACTGTAACTTTCATCCTCCACTAGCTGCGAAAGTGATCACCACTCTAACAATGGTCATTTTCACCACAGAACTGAACGTTTCTTCATAGTCCTCTCCATATTTTTGAGAGAATCCTCAAGCAACAAGTCTTTCAATACTCCCATATGCCTTTCATTTCAACTTGTATACCCCCATTAGCAATAAATGGGCTACATAACCTTGGGTTTTGGAACAAGAACCCAAGTCTCATTCTGATCAGTGTTTTCATTTCTTCATTCATGGCGTCGTCCCATTCTTTGATGACTTTAGCTTCATCATAGATGGAAGGTTCATTCTCATCAAGAGGAGCTGCAAAGAAACATGAACCTGGAGTGACCAGTTCCCATAACCATAGTGAACTGGTTTGACAATCTTCCTTGTGGATCATCGCAATGGTCGCATACTCACCATCTTTTGGTGCTCAGGAAGAAGAAGAAGAAGAGGAAGAAAAAGAAGGAGAAGGGGAAGGAGAAGCAGAAGGAGAAGGAGAAGTAGAAAGAGAGGGAGAAGAAGGAGAACGAGAAGCAGAAGGAAAAGGAGAAACAGAAGGAGAAGAACTAGGAGAGGCAGAAGGGTAAGAAGAAGGAGAAGCAGAAAAAGAAGAAGAAGAAGAAGAAGGCGAAGAAGAAGGAGAAGCAAAAGGAGAAGTAGTAGGAGAAGGAGAAGAAGAAGGAGAAGAAGAAGGAAAAGCCGAAGGAGAAGCAGAAGGAGAGGCAGAAGGAGAAGCAGAAGGAGAAGTATAAGGAGAAGGAGAAGCCAACAAAAGACTGGTTCACAGAAGATGGTTAATGACCATGCTCTAGAACAGAAAAAAAGCTTTTCTATCAATAATATTCTCTTACTTTGAGTTTGTTCCCTTCCATCTTCATTGTAGATTCAAGGATCTGCCGTGGTGAGAAGACGGTGATCTTCTTCCTACCCCTCGTGCCTCCCCCCGTTGCATCATTAAGCTTGCCAACATGTTCAAGATGGGAACTTGAAACATACCCCCCTGCTGGTTGCTCCATGAATTATCTTTATCAATCTCTCCATGAAGGAAGGCATTTTTGACATCAAGTTACTGTAACTTTCATCCTCCACTAGCTGCGAAAGTGATCACCACTCTAACAAAAGGTCATTATCACCACAGAACTGAACGATTCTTCATAGTCCTCTCCATATTTTTGAGAGAATCCTCAAGCAACAAGTCTTTCAATACTCCCATATGCCTTTCATTTCAACTAGTATACCCCCATTTGCAATAAATGGACTACATATCCTTGGGTTTTGGAACAAGAACCCAAGTGTCATTCTCGATCAGTGTTTTCATTTCTTCATTCATGGCATCCTCCCATTCTTTGATGACTTTAGCTTCATCATAGAATGAAGGTTCATTCTCATCAAGAGGACCTGCAAAGAAACATGAACTTGGAGTGACCAGTTCCCATAACCATAGTGAACTGGTTTGACAATCTTCCTTGTGGATCATCGCAATGGTCGCATACTCACCATCTTTTGGTGCTCATGAAGAAGAATAAGAAGAAGAAGAAGAAGAAGAAGGAGAAGGGGAAGGAGAAGCAAAAGGAGCAGGAGAAGCAGAAAGAGAGGGAGAAGAAGGAGAACGAGAAGCAGAAGGAAATGGTGAAACAGAAGGAGAAGAAGTTGGAGAGGCAGAAGGGTAAGAAGAAGGAGAAGCAGAAAAAGAAGATGAAGAAGAAGAAGAAGAAGAAAGTGAAGAAGAAGGAGAAGTAGTAGGAGAAGGAGAAGAAGAAGGAGAAGAAGAAGGAGAAGCGGAAGGAGAAGCAGAAGGAGAAGCGGAAGGAGAAGGAGAAGGAGAAGTAGAAGGAGAAGCAGAACGAGAAGGAGAAGCCAACAAAAGACTGGTTCAGAGAAGATGGTTAATGACCATGCTCTAGAACAGAAAAAAAGCTTTTCTATCAATAATATTCTCTTACTTTAAGTTTGTTCCCTTCCATCTTCATTGTAGATTCAAGGGTCTACCGTGGTGAGAAGACGATGATCTTCTTCCTGCCCCTCGTGCATCCCCCCGTTGCTTCATTAAGCTTGCCAACATGTTCAAGATGGGAACTTGAAACATACCCCGCTGCTGGTTGCTCCATGAATTATCTTTATCAATCTCTCCATGAAGAAGGCATTTTTGACATCATGTTACTGTAACTTTCATCCTCCACTTGCTGCGAAAGTGATCACCACTCTAACAAAGGTCATTATCACCACAGAACTGAACGTTTCTTCATAGTCCTCTCCATAATTTTGAGCGAATCCTCAAGCAACAAGTCTTTCAATACTCCCATATGCCTTTCATTTCAACTTGTATGCCCCCATTTGCAATAAATGGGCAACATATCCTTGGGTTTTGGAACAAGAACCCAAGTCTCATTCTTGATCAGTGTTTTCATTTCTTCATTCGTAGCGTCCTCCCATTCTTTGATGACTTTAGCTTCATCGTAGAAACATGAACCTGGAGTGACCAGTTCCCATAACCATAGTGAACTGGTTTGACAATCTTCCTTGTGGATCATCGCAATGGTCGCATACTCAACATCTTTTGGTGTTGATGAAGAAGAATAAGAAGAAGAAGAAGAAGAAGAAGAAGAAGAAGAAGGCGAAGGGGAAGGAGAAGCAGAAGGAGAAGGAGAAGCAGAAAGAGAGGGAGAAGAAGGAGAATGAGAAGCAGAAGGAAAAGGAGGAACAGAAGGAGAAGAAGTAGGAGAGGCAGAAGGGTAAGAAGAAGGAGAAGCAGGAAAAGAAGATGAAGAAGAAGAAGAAGAAGGGGAAGAAGAAGAAGAAGGAGAAGAAGAAGGAGAAGAAGAAGGAGAAGCAGAAGGAGAAGCAGAAGGAGAAGCAGAAGGAGAAGGAGAAGTAGAAGGAGAAGCAGAAGGAGAAAGGAGAAGCCAACAAAAGACGGGTTCAGAGAAGATGGTAATGACCATGCTTCTAGAACAAAAAAAAAGCTTTTCCTACAATAATATTCTCTTACTTTGAGTTTGTTCCCTTCCATCTTCATTGTAGATTCAAGGATCTACCGTGGTGAGAAGACGGTGATCTTATTCCTACCCCTCGTGCCTCCACCCGTTGCATCATTATGCTTGCCAACATGTTCAAGATGGGAACTTGAAACATACCCCCTTGCTGGTTGCTCCATGAATTATCTTTATCAATCTCTCCATGAAGGAAGGCATTTTTGACATCAAGTTACTGTAACTTTCATCCTCCACTAGCTGCGAAAGTGATCACCACTCTAACAAAGGTCATTATCACCACAGAACTGAACGTTTCTTCATAGTCCTCTCCATATTTTTGAGAGAATCCTCAAGCAACAAGTCTTTCAATACTCCCATATGCCTTTCATTTCAACTTGTATACCCCCATTTGCAATAAATGGACTACATAGCCTTGGGTTTTGGAACAAGAACCCAAGTCTCATTCTTGATCAGTGTTTTCATTTCTTCATTCATGGCGTCCTCCCATTCTTTGATGACTTTAGCTTCATCGTAGAATGGAGGTTCATTCTCATCAAGAGGACCTGCAAAGAAACATGAACCTGGAGTGACCATTTCCCATAACCATAGTGAACTGGTTTGTCAATCTTCCTTGTGGATCATCAAAATAGTCGCATACTCACCATCTTTTGGTGCTCATGAAGAAGAAGAAGAATAAGAAGAAGAAGAAGAAGGAGAAGCGGTAGTTGAAACAGAAGGAGAAGGAGAAGCAGAAAGAGAGGAAGAAGAAGGAGAACTAGAAGCAGAAGGGAAAGGAGAAACAGAAGGAGAAGAAGAAGGAGAGGCAGAAGGGTAAGAAGAAGGAGAAGAAGAAATAGAAGAAGAAGAAGAAGAAGAAGAAGAAGAAGAAGAAGAAGAAGAAGAAGAAGAAGGAGAAGCAAAAGGAGAAGTAGTAGGAGAAGGAGAAGAAGAACGAGAAGCAGAAGGAGAAGGAGAAGGAGAAGTAGAAGGAGAAGCCAACAAAAGACTGGTTCAGAGAAGATGGTTAATGACCATGCTCTAGAACAGAAAAAAAGCTTTTCTATCAATAATATTCTCTTACTTTGAGTTTGTTCCCTTCCATCTTCATTGTAGATTCAAGGATCTACCGCGGTGAGAAGTCGGTGATCTTCTTCCTACCCCTCGTGCCTCCCCCTGTTGCATCATTAAGCTTGCCAACCTGTTCACGATGGGAACTTGAAACATACCCCCCTGCTGGTTGCTCCATGAATTATCTTTATCAATCTCTCCATGAAGGAAGGCATTTTTAACATCATGTTACTGTAACTTTCATCCTCCACTAGCTGCGTAAGTGATCACCTCTCTAACAAAGGTCATTATCACCACAGAACTGAACATTTCTTCATAGTCATCTCCATATTTTTGAGAGAATCCTCAAGCAACAAGTATTTCAATACTCCCATATGCCTTTCATTTCAACTTGTATACCCCCATTTGCAATAAATGGGCTACAGATCCTTGGGTTTTGGAACAAGAACCCAAGCCTCATTCTTGATCAGTGTTTTCATTTCTTCATTCATGGCTTCCTCCCATTCTTTGATGACTTTAGCTTCATCATTGAACGAAGGTTCATTCTCATCATGAGGTCCTGCAAAGAAACTTGAACCTGGAGTGACCAGTTCCCGTAACCATAGTGAACTGGTTTGACAATCTTCCTTGTGGATCATCGCAATGGTCGCATACTCACCATCTTTTGGTGCGCATGAAGAAGAAGAAGAAGAAGAGGGAGAAGGGAAAGGAGAAGCAGAAGGAGAAGGAGAAGCAAAAAGAGAGGGAGAAGAAGGAGAACGAGAAGCAGATGGAAAAGGAGAAACAGAAGGAGAAGAAGAAGGAGACGCAGAAGGGTAAGAAGAAGGAGAAGCAGAAAAAGAAGAAGAAGAAGAAGGCGAAGAAGAAGGAGAAGCAAAAGGAGAAGTACTAGGAGAAGGAGAAGAAGAAGGAGAAGAAGAAGGAGAAGCTAAAGGAGAAGCAGAAGGAGAAGGAGAAGGAGAAGTATAAGGAGAAGCAGAAGGAGAAGGAGAAGCCAACAAAAGACTGGTTCAGATAAGTTGGTTAATGACCATGCTCTAGAACAGAAAAAAAGCTTTTCTATCAATAATATTCTCTTACTTTGAGTTTGTTCCCTTCCATCTTCATTGTAGATTCAAGGATCTGCCGTGGTGAGAAGATGGTGATCTTCTTCCTACCCCTCGTGCCTCCCCCCGTTGCATCATTAAGCTTGCCAACATGTTCAAGATGGGAACTTGAAACATACCCCACTGCTGGTTGCTCCATGAATTATCTTTATCAGTCTCCCCATGAAGGAAGGCATTTTTGATTTCAAGTTACTGTAACTTTCATCCTCCACTAGCTGCGAAAGTGATCACCACTCTAACAAAGGTCATTATCACCACAGAACTGAACGTTTCTTCATAGTCCTCTCCATATTTTTGAGAGAATCCTCAAGCAACAAGTCTTTCAATACTCCCATAGGCATTTCATTTCAACTTGTATACCCCCATTTGCAATAAATGGGCTACATATCCTTGGGTTTTGGAACAAGAACCCAAGTCTCATTCTGATCAGTGTTTTCATTTCTTCATTCATGGCGTCGTCCCATTCTTTGATGACTTTAGCTTCATCATAGAATGAAGGTTCATTCTCATCAAGAGGACCTGCAAAGAAGCATGAACCTGGAGTGACCAGTTCCCATAACCATAGTGAACTGGTTTGTCAATCTTCCTTGTGGATCATCGAAATGGTCGCATACTCACCATCTTTTGGTGCTCATGAAGAAGAAGAAGAATAAGAAGAAGAAGAAGAAGGAGAAGCGGTAGGAGAAGCAGAAGGAGAAGGAGAAGCAGAAAGAGAGGGAGATGAAGGAGAACTAGAAGCCGAAGGGAAAGGAGAAACAGAAGGAGAAGAAGAAGGAGAGGCAGAAGGGTTAGAAGAAGGAGAAGCAGAAATAGAAGAAGAAGAAGAAGAAGAAGAAGAAGAAGAAGAAGAAGAAGAAGAAGAAGAAGGAGAAGCAAAAGGAGAAGTAGGAGGAGAAGGAGAAGAAGAAGGAGAAGAAGAAGTAGAAGCAGAAGGAAAAGGAGAAGGTGAAGTAGAAGGAGAAGCAGAAGGAGAAGGAGAAGCCAACAAAAGACTGGTTCAGAGAAGATGGTTAATGACCATGCTCTAGAACAAAAAAAAGCTTTTCTATCAATAATATTCTCTTACTTTGAGTTTGTTCCCTTCTATCTTCATTGTAGAATCAAGGATCTGCCGTCGTGAGAAGACGGTGATCTTCTTCCTACCCCTCGTGCCTCCCCCCGTTGCATCATTAAGCTTGCCAACCTGTTCACGATGGGAACTTGAAACATACCCCCCTGCTGGTTGCTCCATGAATTATCTTTATCAATCTCTCCATGAAGGAAGGCATTTTTGACATCAAGTTACTGTAAATTTCATCCTCCACTAGCTGCGTAAGTGATCACCACTCTAACAAAGGTCATTATCACCACAGAACTGAACATTTCTTCATAGTCCTCTCCATATTTTTGAGAGAATCCTCAAGCAACAAGTCTTTCAATACTCCCATATGCCTTTCATTTCAACTTGTATACCCCCATTTGCAATACATGGGCTACAGATCCTTGGGTTTTGGAACAAGAACCCAAGTCTCATTCTTGATCAGTGTTTTCATTTCTTCATTCATGTCGCCCTCCCATTCTTTGATGACTTTAGCTTCATCATAGAATGAAGGTTCATTCTCATCAAGAGGACTTGCAAAGAAACATGAACCTAGAGTGACCAGTTCTCATAACCATAGGGAACTGGTTTGACAATCTTCCTTGTGGATCATCGCAATGGTCGCATACTCACCATCTTTTGGTGCTCATGAAGAAGAAGAAGAAGAAGAAGAAGAAGAAGAAGAAGGAGAAGCAGAAGGAGAAGGAGAAGCAAAAAGAGAGGGAGAAGAAGGAGAACGAGAAGTAGAAGGAAAATTAGAAACAGAAGGAGAAGAAGAAGGAGAGGCAGAAGGGTAAGAAGAAGGAGAAGCAGAAAAAGAAGAAGAAGAAGAAGGCGAAGAAGAAGGAGAAGTACTAGGAGAAGGAGAAGAAGAAGGAGAAGAAGAAGGAGAAGCAGAAGGAGAAGTTGAAGGAGAAGGAGAAGGCGAAGTAGAAGGAGAAGCAGAAGGAGAAGGAGAAGCCAACAAAAGACTGGTTCAGAGAAGATGGTTAATGACCATGCTCTAGAAAAGAAAAAAAGCTTTTCTATCAATAATATTCTCTTACTTTGAGTTTGTTCCCTTCCATCTTCATTGTAGATTCAAGGATCTACCGTGGTGAGAAGACGGTGATCTTATTCCTACCCCTCGTGCCTCCACCCGTTGCATCATTATGCTTGCCAACATGTTCAAGATGGGAACTTGAAACATACCCCCCTGCTGGTTGCTCCATGAATTATCTTTATCAATCTCTCCATGAAGGAAGGCATTTTTGACTTCAAGTTACTGTAACTTTCATCCTCCACTAGCTGCGAAAGTGATCACCACTCTAACAAAGGTCATTATCACCACAGAACTGAACGTTTCTTCATAGTCGTCTCCATATTTTTGAAAGAATCCTCAAGCAGCAAGTCTTTCAATACTCCCATATGCCTTTCATTTCAACTTGTATACCCCCATTTGCAATAAATGGGCTACATATCCTTGGGTTTTGGAACAACAACCCAAGTCTCATTCTTGATCAGTGTTTTCATTTCTTCATTCATGGCGTCCTCCCATTCTTTGATGACTTTAGCTTCATCATAGAATGAAGGTTCATTCTCATCAAGAGGACCTGCAAAGAAACATGAACCTGGAGTGACCATTTCCCATAACCATAGTGAACTGGTTTGTCAATCTTCCTTGTGGATCATCAAAATAGTCGCATACTCACCATCTTTTGGTGCTCATGAAGAAGAAGAAGAATAAGAAGAAGAAGAAGAAGGAGAAGCGGTAGGAGAAGCAGAAGGAGAAGGAGAAGCAGAAAGAGAGGGAGAAGAAGGAGAACTAGAAGCCGAAGGGAAAGAAGAAACAGAAGGAGAAGAAGAAGGAGAGGCAGAAGGGTAAGAAGAAGGAGAAGCAGAAATAGAAGAAGAAGAAGAAGAAGAAGAAGAAGAAGAAGAAGAAGAAGAAGAAGAAGAAGGAGAAGCAAAAGGAGAAGTAGTAGGAGATGGAGAAGAAGAAGGAGAAGCATAAGGAGATGGAAAAGGTGAAGTAGAAGGAGAAGCAGAAGGAGAAGGAGAAGCCAACAAAAGACTGGTTCAGAGAAGATGGTTAATGACCATGCTCTAAAACAAAAAAAAAGCTTTTCTACCAATAATATTCTCTTACTTTG
Organism: Trichopus zeylanicus subsp. travancoricus; assembly: GCA_005019695.1. NCBI lineage: Eukaryota > Viridiplantae > Streptophyta > Magnoliopsida > Dioscoreales > Dioscoreaceae > Trichopus > Trichopus zeylanicus. The sequence continues at coordinate 23,412 of RXID01018955.1, read as the reverse complement.
AGTTTGTTCCCTTCCATCTTCATTGTAGATTCAAGGATCTACCGCGGTGAGAAGACGGTGATCTTCTTCCTACCCCTCGTGCCCCCCCCCGTTGCATCATTAAGCTTGCCAACCGGTTCACGATGGGAACTTGAAAGATACCCCCCTGCTGGTTGCTCCATGAATTATCTTTATCAATCTCTCCATGAAGGAAGGCATTTTTAACATCATGTTACTGTAACTTTCATCCTCCACTAGCTGCGTAAGTGATCACCACTCTAACAAAGGTCATTATCACCACAGAACTGAACATTTCTTCATAGTCCTCTCCATATTTTTGAGAGAATCCTCAAGCAACAAGTCTTTCAATACTCCCATATGCCTTTCATTTCAACTTGTATACCCCCATTTGCAATAAATGGGCTACAGATCCTTGGGTTTTGGAACAAGAACCCAAGCCTCATTCTTGATCAGTGTTTTCATTTCTTCATTCATGGCTTCCTCCCATTCTTTGATGACTTTAGCTTCATCATAGAACGAAGGTTCATTCTCATCAAGAGGTCCTGCAAAGAAACATGAACCTGGAGTGACCAGTTCCCATAACCATAGTGAACTGGTTTGACAATCTTCCTTGTGGATCATCGAAATGGTCGCATACTCACCATCTTTTGGTGCTCATGAAGAAGAAGAAGAATAAGAAGAAGAAGAAGAAGAAGGAGAAGCCGAAGGAGAAGCAGAAGGAGAAGGAGAAGCAGAAAGAGAGGGAGAAGAAGGAGAACGAGAAGCAGAAGGAAAAGGAGAAACAGAAGGAGAAGAAGAAGGAGAGATAGAAGGGTAAGAAGAAGGAGAAGCAGAAATAGAAGAAGAAGAAGAAGAAGAAGAAGAAGAAGAAGGCGAAGAATAAGGACAAGCAAAAGGAGAAGTACTAGGAGAAGGAGAAGAAGAAGGAGAAGAAGAAGGAGAAGTAGAAGGAGAAGCAAAAGGAGAAGGAGAAGGAGAAGTAGAAGGAGAAGCAGAAGGAGAAGGAGAAGCCAACAAAAGACTGGTTCAGCGAAGATGGTTAATGACCATGCTCTACAACAGAAAAAAAGCTTTTCTATCAATAATATTCTCTTACTTTGAGTTTGTTCCCTTCCATCTTCATTGTAGATTCAAGGATCTGCCGTGGTGAGAAGACGGTGATCTTCTTCCTACCCCTCGTGCCTCCCCCCGTTGCATCATTAAGCTTGCCAACAGGTTCAAGATGGGAACTTGAAACATACCCCCCTGCTGGTTGCTCCATGAATTATCTTTATCAATCTCTCCATGAAGGAAGGCATTTTTGACTTCAAGTTACTGTAACTTTCATCCTCCACTAGCTGCGAAAGTGATCACCACTCTAACAAAGGTCATTATCACCACAGAAATGAACGTTTCTTCATAGTCGTCTCCATATTTTTGAGAGAATCCTCAAGCAACAAGTCTTTCAATACTCCCATATGCCTTTCATTTCAACTTGTATACCCCCATTTGCAATAAATGGGCTACATATCCTTGGGTTTTGGAACAAGAACCCAAGTCTCATTCTTGATCAGTGTTTTCATTTCTTCATTCATGGCGTCCTCCCATTCTTTGATGACTTTAGCTTCATCATAGAATGAAGGTTCATTCTCATCAAGATGACCTGCAAAGAAACATGAACCTGGAGTGACCAGTTCCCATAACCATAGTGAACTGGTTTGTCAATCTTCCTTGTGGATCATCGAAATGGTCGCATACTCACCATCTTTTGGTGCGCATGAAGAAGAAGAAGAATAAGAAGAAGAAGAAGAAGGAGAAGCGGTAGGAGAAGCAGAAGGAGAAGGAGAAGCAGAAAGAGAGGGAGAAGAAGGAGAACTAGAAGCAGAAGGGAAAGGAGAAACAAAAGGAGAAGAAGAAGGAGAGGCAGAAGGGTGAGAAGTAGGAGAAGCAGAAATAGAAGAAGAAGAAGAAGAAGAAGAAGAAGAAGAAGAAGAAGAAGAAGGAGAAGCAAAAGGAGAAGTAGTAGGAGAAGGAGAAGAAGAAGGAGAAGCAGAAGGAGAAGGAGAAGGTGAAGTAGAAGGAGAAGCAGAAGGAGAAGGAGAAGCCAACAAAAGACTGGTTCAGAGAAGTTGGTTAATGACCATGCTCTAGAACAAAAAAAAAGCTTTTCTACCAATAATATTCTCTTAATTTGAGTTTGTTCCCTTCCATCTTCATTGTAGATTCAAGGATCTACCGCGGTGAGAAAACGGTGATCTTCTTCCTACCCCTCGTGCCTCCCCCCGTTGCATCATTAAGCTTGCCAACCTGTTCACGATGGGAACTTGAAACATACCCCCTGCTGGTTGCTCCATGAATTATCTTTATCAATCTCTCCATGAAGGAAGGCATTTTTAACATCATGTTACTGTAACTTTCATCCTCCACTAGCTGCGTAAGTGATCACCACTCTAACAAAGGTCATTATCACCACAGAACTGAACATTTCTTCATAGTCCTCTCCATATTTTTGAGAGAATCCTCAAGCAACAAGTCTTTCAATACTCCCATATGCCTTTCATTTCAACTTGTATACCCCCATTTGCAATAAATGGGCTACAGATCCTTGGGTTTTGGTACAAGAACCCAAGTCTCATTCTTGATCAGTGTTTTCATTTCTTCATTCATGGCTTCCTCCCATTCTTTGATGACTTTAGCTTCATCATAGAACGAAGGTTCATTCTCATCAAGAGGTCCTGCAAAGAAACATGAACCTGGAGTGACCAGTTCCCATAACCATAGTGAACTGGTTTGACAATCTTCCTTGTGGATCATCGCAATGGTCGCATACTCACCAACTTTTGGTGCTCAGGAAGAAGAAGAAGAAGAGGAAGAAAAAGAAGGAGAAGGGGAAGGAGAAGCAGAAGGAGAAGGAGAAGCAGAAAGAGAGGGAGAAGAAGGAGAACGAGAAGCAGAAGGAAAAGGAGAAACAGAAGGAGAAGAACTAGGAGAGGAAGAAGGGTAAGAAGAAGGAGAAGCAGAAAAAGAAGAAGAAGAAGAAGAAGGCGAAGAAGAAGGAGAAGCAAAAGGAGAAGTAGTAGGAGAAGGAGAAGAAGAAGGAGAAGAAGAAGGAGAAGCCGAAGGAGAAGCAGAAGGAGAGGCAGAAGGAGAAGCCGAAGGAGAAGTATAAGGAGAAGGAGAAGCCAACAAAAGACTGGTTCACAGAAGATGGTTAATGACCATGCTCTAGAACAGAAAAAAAGCTTTTCTATAAATAATATTCTCTTACTTTGAGTTTGTTCCCTTCCATCTTCATTGTAGATTCAAGGATCTGCCGTGGTGATAAGACGGTGATCTTCTTCCTACCCCTCGTGCCTCCCCCCGTTGCATCATTAAGCTTGCCAACATGTTCAAGATGGGAACTTGAAACATACCCCCCTGCTGGTTGCTCCATGAATTATCTTTATCAATCTCTCCATGAAGGAAGGCATTTTTGACATCAAGTTACTGTAATTTTCATCCTCCACTAGCTGCGAAAGTGATCACCACGCTAACAAAGGTCATTATCACCACAGAACTGAACGTTTCTTCATAGTCCTCTCCATATTTTTGAGAGAATCCTCAAGCAACAAGTCTTTCAATACTCCCATATGCCTTTCATTTCAACTTGTATACCCCCATTTGCAATAAAGGGGCTACATATCCTTGGGTTTTGGAACAAGAACCCAAGTCTCATTCTTGATCAGTGTTTTCATTTCTTCATTCATGGCGTCCTCCCATTCTTTGATGACTTTAGCTTCATCATAGAATGAAGGTTCATTCTCATCAAGAGGACCTGCAAAGAAACATGAACCTGGAGGGACCAGTTCCCATAACCATAGTGAATTGGTTTGACAATCTTCCTTGTGGATCATCGCAATGGTCGCATACTCACCATCTTTTGGTGCTCAAGAAGAAGAAGAAGAAGAAGAAGGAGAAGGAGAAGCAGAAAGAGAGGGAGAAGAAGGAGAACGAGAAGTAGAAGGAAAAGGAGAAACAGAAGGAGAAGAACTAGGAGAGGCAGAAGGGTAAGAAAAAGGAGAAGCAGAAAAAGAAAAAGAAGAAGAAGAAGAAGAAGAAGAAGGCGAAGAAGAAGGAGAAGCAAAAGGGGAAGTAGTAGGAGAAGGAGAATAAGAAGGAGAAGAAGAAAGAGAAGCAGAAGGAGAAGCAGAAGGAGCGGCAAAAGGAGAAGCAGAAGGAGAAGTATAAGGAGAAGGAGAAGCCAACAAAAGACTGGTCCAGAGAAGATGGTTGATGACCATGCTCTAGAACAGAAAAAAAGCTTTTCTATCAATAATATTCTCTTACTTTGAGTTTGTTCCCTTCCATCTTCATTGTAGATTCAAGGATCTGCCGTGGTGAGAAAACGGTGATCTTCTTCCTACCCCTCGTGCCTCCCCTCGTTGCATCATCAATCTTGCCAACATGTTCAATATGGGAACTTGAAACATACCCCCCTGCTGGTTGCTCCATGAATTATCTTTATCAATCTCTCCACGAAAGAAGGCATTTTTGACATCAAGTTACTGTAATTTTCATCCTCCACTAGCTTCGAAAGTGATCACCACTCTAACAAAGGTCATTATCACCACAGAACTGAACGTTTCTTCATAGTCCTCTCCATATTTTTGAGAGAATCCTCAAGCAACAAGTCTTTCAATACTCCCATATGCCTTTCATTTCAACTTGTATACCCCCATTTGCAATAAATGGGCTACATATCCTTGGGTTTTGGAACAAGAACCCAAGTCTCATTCTTGATCAGTGTTTTCATTTCTTCATTCATGGCGTCGTCCCATTCTTTGATGACTTTAGCTTCATCATAGAACGAAGGTTCATTCTCATCAAGAGGACCTGCAAAGAAACATGAACCTGGAGTGACCAGTTCCCATAACCATAGTGAACTGGTTTGACAATCTTCCTTGTGGATCATCGCAATGGTCGCATACTCACCATCTTTTGGCGCTCATGAAGAGGAAGAAGAAGAAGAGAAGAAGAAGAAGGAGAAGAAGGGGAAGAAGCAGAAGGAGAAGGAGAAGCAGAAAGAGAGGTAGAAGAAGGAGAACCAGAAGCAGAAGGAAAAGGAGAAACAGAAGGAGAAGAAAGGAGAGGCAGAAGGGTAAGAAGAAGGAGAAGCAGAAAAAGAAGAAGAAGAAGAAGAAGAAGAAGAAGGCGAAGAAGAAGGAGAAGCAAAAGGAGAAGTAGTAGGAGAAGGAGAAGAAGAAGGAGAAGAAGAAGGAGAAGCAGAAGGAGAAGCAAAAGGAGAAGGAGAAGGAGAAGTAGAAGGAGAAGCAGAAGGAGAAGGAGAAGCCAACAAAAGACTGGTTCAGAGAAGATTGTTAATGACCATGCTCTAGAACAGAAAAAAAGCTTTCTATCAATAATATTCCCTTATTTTGAGTTTGTTCCCATCCAACTTCATTTTAGATTCAAGGATCTACCGTGGTGAGAAGACGGTGATCTTCTTCCTACCCCTCGTGCCTCCCCCCGTTGCATCATTATGGTTGCCAAGATGTTCAAGATGGGAACTTGAAACATACCCCCCTGCTGGTTGCTCCATGAATTATCTTTATCAATCTCTCCATGAAGGAAGGCATTTTTGACATCAAGTTACTGTAACTTTCATCCTCCACTAGCTGCGAAAGTGACCACCACTCTAACAAAGGTCATTATCACCACAGAACTGAACGTTTCTTCATAGTCCTCTCCATATTTTTGAGAGAATCCTCAAGCAACAAGTCTTTCAATACTCCCATATGCCTTTCATTTCAACTTATATACCCCCATTTGCAATAAATGGGCTACATATCCTTGGGTTTTGGAACAAGAACCCAAGTCTATTCTTGATCAGTGTTTTCATTTCTTCATTCATGGCGTCGTCCCATTCTTTGATGACTTTAGCTTCATCATAGAATGAGGGTTCATTCTCATCAAGAGGACCTGCAAAGAAACATGAACCTGGAGTGACCAGTTCCCATAACCATAGTGAACTGGTTTGTCAATCTTCCTTGTGGATCATCGAAATGGTCGCATACTCACCATGTTTTGGTGCTCATGAAGAAGAAGAAGAATAAGAAGAAGAAGAAGAAGGAGAAGCGGTAGGAGAAGCAGAAGGAGAAGGAGAAGCAGAAAGAGAGGGAGAAGAAGGAGAACTAGAAGCAGAAGGGAAAGGAGAAACAGAAGGAGAAGAAGAAGGAGAGGCAGAAGGGTAAGAAGAAGGAGAAGCAGAAATAGAAGAAGAAGAAGAAGAAGCAGAAGAAGAAGAAGAAGAAGAAGAAGAAGAAGAAGAAGAAGAAGGAGAAGCAAAAGGAGAAGTAGTAGGAGAAGGAGAAGAAGATGGACAAGAAGAAGAAGAAGAAGAAGGAGAAGCAGAAGGAGAAGCAGAAGGAGAAGTAGAAGGAGAAGCAGAAGGAGAAGGAGAAGCCAACAAAGGACTGGTTCAGAGAAGATGGTTAATGGCCATGCTCTAGAACAGAAAAAAAGCTTTTCTATCAATAATATTCTCTTACTTTGAGTTTGTTCCCTTCCATCTTCATTGTAGATTCAAGGATCTGCCGTCGTGAGAAGACGGTGATCTTCTTCCTACCCCTCGTGCCTCCCCCCGTTGCATCATTAAGCTTGCCAACATGTTCAAGATGGGAACTTGAAACATACCCCCCTGCTGGTTACTCCATGAATTATCTTTATCAATCTCTCCATGAAGGAAGGCATTTTTGACTTCAAGTTACTGTAACTTTCATCCTCCACTAGCTGCGAAAGTGATCACCACTCTAACAAAGGTCATTATCACCACAGAACTGAACGTTTCTTCATAGTCATCTCCATATTTTTGAGAGAATCCGCAAGCAACAAGTCTTTCAATACTCTCCCATATGCCTTTCATTTCAAGTTGTATACCCCCATTTGCAATAAATGGACTACATATCCTTGGGTTTTGGAACAAGAACCCAAGTCTCATTCTTGATCAGTGTTTTCATTTCTTCATTCATGGCGTCCTCCCATTCTTTGATGACTTTAGCTTCATCATAGAATGAAGGTTCATTCTCATCAAGCGGACCTGCAAAGAAACATGAACCTGGAGTGACCAGTTCCCATAACCATAGTGAACTGGTTTGACAATCTTCCTTGTGGATCATCGCAATGGTCGCATACTCACCATCTTTTTGCGCTCATGAAGAGGAAGAAGAAGAAGAAGAAGAAGAAGAAGAAGAAGGAGAAGGGGAAGGAGAAGCAGAAGGAGAAGGAGAAGCAGAAAGAGAGGTAGAAGAAGGAGAACCAGAAGCAGAAGGAAAAGGAGAAACAGAAGGAGAAGAAGAAGGAGAGGCAGAAGGGTAAGAAGAAGGAGAAGCAGAAATAGAAGAAGAAGAAGAAGAAGAAGAAGAAGAAGAAGAAGGAGAAGCAAAAGGAGAAGTAGTAGGACAAGGAGAAGAAGAAGGACAAGAAGAAGGAGAAGAAGAAGGAGAAGCAGAAGGAGAAGCAGAAGGAGAAGGAGAAGGTGAAGTAGAAGGAGAAGCAGAAGGAGAAGTAGAAGCCAACAAAAGACTGGTTCAGAGAAGATGGTTAATGACCATGCTCTAGAACAGAAAAAAAGCTTTTCTATCAATAATATTCTCTTACTTTGAGTTTGTTCCCTTCTATCTTCATTGTAGATTCAAGGATCTGCCGTCGTGAGAAGACGGTGATCTTCTTCCTACCCCTCGTGCCTCCCCCCATTGCATCATTAAGCTTGCCAACCTGTTCACGATGGGAACTTGAAACATACCCCCCTGCTGGTTGCTCCATGAATTATCTTTATCAATCTCTCCATGAAGGAAGGCATTTTTAACATCAAGTTACTGTAAATTTCATCCTCCACTAGCTGCGTAAGTGATCACCACTCTAACAAAGGTCATGATCACCACAGAACTGAACATTTCTTCATAGTCCTCTCCATATTTTTGAGAGAATCCTCAAGCAACAAGTCTTTCAATACTCCCATATGCCTTTCATTTCAACTTGTATACCCCCAGTTGCAATAAATGGGCTACAGATCCTTGGGTTTTGGAACAAGAACCCAAGTCTCATTCTTGATCAGTGTTTTCATTTCTTCATTCATGGCTTCCTCCCATTCTTTGATGACTTTAGCTTCATCATAGAACGAAGGTTCATTCTCTTCAACAGGTCCTGCAAAGAAACATGAACCTGGAGTGACCAGTTCCCATAACCATAGTGAACTGGTTTGACAATCTTCCTTGTGGATCATCGCAATGGTCGCATACTCACCATCTTTTGGTGCTCATGAAGAAGAAGAAGAAGAAGAAGGAGAAGGGGAAGTAGAAGCAGAAGGAGAAGGAGAAGCAAAAAGAGAGGGAGAAGAAGGAGGACGAGAAGCAGATGGAAAAGGAGAAACAGAAGGAGAAGAAGAAGGAGAGGCAGAAGGGTAAGAAGAAGGAGAAGCAGAAAAAGAAGAAGAAGAAGAAGGCGAAGAAGAAGGAGAAGTACTAGGAGAAGGAGAAGAAGAAGGAGAAGAAGAAGGAGAAGCAGAAGGAGAAGTTGAAGGAGAAGGAGAAGGCGAAGTAGAAGGAGAAGCAGAAGGAGAAGGAGAAGCCAACAAAAGACTGGTTCAGAGAAGATGGTTAATGACCATGCTCTAGAAAAGAAAAAAAGCTTTTCTATCAATAATATTCTCTTACTTTGAGTTTGTTCCCTTCCATCTTCATTGTAGATTCAAGGATCTGCCGTGGTGAGAAGACGGTGATCTTCTTCCTACCCCTCGTGCCTCCCCCCGTTGCATCGTTAAGCTTGCCAACATGTTCAAGATGGGAAATTGAAACATATCCCCCTGCTGGTTGCTCCATGAATTATCTTTATCAATCTCTCCATGAAGGAAGGCATTTTTGACTTCAAGTTACTGTAACTTTCATCCTCCACTAGCTGCGAAAGTGATCACCACTCTAACAAAGGTCATTATCACCACAGAAATGAACGTTTCTTCATAGTCGTCTCCATATTTTTGAGAGAATCCTCAAGCAACAAGTCTTTCAATACTCCCATATGCCTTTCAATTCAACTTGTATACCCCCATTTGCAATAAATGGGCTGCAAATCCTTGTGTTTTGGAACAAGAACCCAAGTCTCATTCTTGATCAGTGTTTTCATTTCTTCATTCATGGTGTCCTCCCATTCTGTTATGACTTTAGCTTCATCATAGAACGAAGGTTCATTCTCATCAAGAGGACCTGCAAAGAAACATGACCCTGGAGTGACCAGTTCCCATAACCATAGTGAACTGGTTTGACAATTTTCCTTGTGGATCATCGCAATGGTCCCATACTCACCATATTTGGTGCGCATGAAGAAGAAGACGAAGAAGAAGAAGAAGAAGAAGAAGAAGGAGAAGGGGATGCAGAAGCAGAAGGAGAAGGAGAAGCAGAAAGAGAGGGAGAAGAAGGAGAATGAGAAGCAGAAGGAAAAGGAGAAACCGAAGGAGAAGAAGAAGGAGAGGCAGAAGGGTAAGAAGAAGGAGAAGCAGAAAAAGAAGAAGAGGAAGAAGAAGAAGAAGAAGGCGAAGAAGAAGGAGAAGCAAAAGGAGAAGTACGAGGAGAAGGAGAAGAAGAAGGAGAAGAAGAAGGAGAAGCTAAAGGAGAAGCAGAAGGAGAAGGAGAAGGAGAAGTATAAGGAGAAGCAGAAGGAGAAGGAGAAGCCAACAAAAGACTGGTTCAGATAAGTTGGTTAATGACCATGCTCTAGAACAGAAAAAAAGCTTTTCTATCAATAATATTCTCTTGCTTTGAGTTTGTTACCTTCCATCTTCATTGTAGATTCAAGGATCTGCCGTGGTGAGAAGACGGTGATCTTATTCCGACCCCTCGTGCCGCCCTCCGTTGCATCATTAAGCTTGCCAACATGTTCAAGATGGGAACTTGAAACATACCCCCCTGCTGGTTCCTCCATGAATTATCTTTATCAATCTCTCCATGAAGGAAGGCATTTTTGACATCAAGTTACTGTAACTTTCATCCTCCACTAGCTGCGAAAGTGATCACCACTCTAACAAAGGTCATTATCACCACAGAACTGAACGTTTCTTCATAGTCGGCTCTCCATATTTTTGAGAGAATCCTCAAGCAACAAGTCTTTCAATACTCCCATATGCCTTTCATTTCAACTTGTATACCCCCATTTGCAATAAATGGGCTACATATCCTTGGGTTTTGGAACAAGAACCCAAGTCTCATTCTGATCAGTGTTTTCATTTCTTCATTCATGGCGTCGTCCCATTCTTTGATGACTTTAGCTTCATCATAGAATGAAGGTTCATTCTCATCAAGAGGACCTGCAAAGAAACATGAACCTGGAGTGACCAGTTCCCATAACCATAGTGAACTGATTTGACCATCTTCCTTGTGGAGCATCGCAATGGTCGCATACTCACCATCTTTTGGTGCTCACGAAGAAGAAGAAGAAGAAGAAGGAGAAGGAGAAGCAGAAAGAGAGGGAGAAGAAGGAGAACGAGAAGTAGAAGGAAAAGGAGAAACAGAAGGAGAAGAACTAGGAGAGGCAGAAGGGTAAGAAAAAGGAGAAGCAGAAAAAGAAAAAGAAGAAGAAGAAGAAGAAGAAGAAGGCGAAGAAGAAGGAGAAGCAAAAGGAGAAGTAGTAGGAGAATGAGAAGAAGAAGGAGAAGAAGAAGGAGAAGCAGAAGGAGAAGCAGAAGGAGAAGGAGAAGGAGAAGTAGAAGGAGAAGCAGAAGGAGAAGGAGAAGCCAACAAAAGACTGGTTCAGAGAAGATGGTTAATGACCATGCTCTAGAACAGAAAAAAAGCTTTTCTATCAATAATAATCTCTTACTTTGAGTTTGTTCCCTTCCATCTTCATTGTAGATTCAAGGATCTGCCGTGGTGAGAAGACGGTGATCTTCTTCCTACCCCTCGCGCCTCCCCTCGTTGCATCATCAATCTTGCCAACATGTTCAATATGGGAACTTGAAACATACCCCCCTGCTGGTTGCTCCATGAATTATCTTTATCAATCTCTCCACGAAAGAAGGCATTTTTGACATCAAGTCACTGTAATTTTCATCCTCCACTAGCTGCGAAAGTGATCACCACTCTAACAAAGGTCATTATCACCACAGAACTGAACGTTTCTTCATAGTCCTCTCCATATTTTTGAGAGAATCCTCAAGCAACAAGTCTTTCAATACTCCCATATGCCTTTCAAGTCAACTTGTATACCCCCATTTGCAATAAATGGGCTACAAATCCTTGTGTTTTGGAACAAGAACCCAAGTCTCATTCTTGATCAGTGTTTTCATTTCTTCATTCATGGTGTCCTCCCATTCTCTTATGACTTTAGCTTCATCATAGAACGAAGGTTCATTCTCATCAAGAGGACCTGCAAAGAAACATGACCCTGGAGTGACCAGTTCCCATAACCATAGTGAACTGGTTTGACAGTTTTCCTTGTGGATCATCGCAATGGTCCCATACTCACCATATTTGGTGCTCATGAAGAAGAAGACGAAGAAGAAGAAGAAGAAGAAGAAGAAGGAGAAGGGGATGCAGAAGCAAAAGGAGAAGGAGAAGCAGAAAGAGAGGGAGAAGAAGGAGAAGGAGAAGCAGAAGGAAAAGGAGAAACCGAAGGAGAAGAAGAAGGAGAGGAAGAAGGGTAAGAAGAAGGAGAAGCAGAAAAAGAAGAAGAGGAAGAAGAAGAAGAAGAAGGCGAAGAAGAAGGAGAAGCAAAAGGAGAAGTACTAGGAGAAGGAGAAGAAGAAGGAGAAGAAGAAGGAGAAGCTAAAGGAGAAGCAGAAGGAGAAGGAGAAGGAGAAGTATAAGGAGAAGCAGAAGGAGAAGGAGCAGCCAACAAAAGACTGGTTCAGATAAGTTGGTTAATGACCATGCTCTAGAACAGAAAAAAAGCTTTTCTATCAATAATATTCTCTTGCTTGGAGTTTGTTACCTTCCATCTTCATTGTAGATTCAAGGATCTGCCGTGGTGAGAAGACGGTGATCTTATTCCGACCCCTCGTGCCTCCCTCCGTTGCATCATTAAGCTTGCCAACATGTTCAAGATGGGAACTTGAAACATCCCTGCTGGTTGCTCCATGAATTATCTTTATCAATCTCTCCATGAAGCAAGGCATTTTTGACATCAAGTTACTGTAACTTTCATCCTCCACTAGCTGCGAAAGTGATCACCACTCTAACAAAGGTCATTATCACCACAGAACTGAACGTTTCTTCATAGTCGTCTCCATATTTTTGAGAGAATCCTCAAGCAACAAGTCTTTCAATACTCCCATATGCCTTTCATTTTTCAACTTGTATAACCCCCATTTGCATAAATGGGCTCATATCCTTGGTTTTGGAACAAGAACCCAAGTCTCAATCTGATCAGTGTTTTCATTTCTTCATTCATGGCGTCCTCCCATTGTTTGATGACTTTAGCTTCATCATAGAATGAAGGTTCATTCTCATCAAGAGGACCTGCAAAGAAACATGAACCTGGAGTGACCAGGTCCCATAACCATAGTGAACTGTTTTGACAATCTTCCTTGTGGATCATCGCAATGGTCGCATACTCACCATCTTTTGGTGCTCATGAAGAAGAAGAAGAAGAAGAAGAAGGAGAAGGGGAAGGAGAAGAAGAAGGAGAAGGAGAAGCAGAAAGAGAGGGAGAAGAAGGAAAACGAGAAGCAGAGGGAAAAGGAGAAACAGAAGGAGAAGAACTAGGAGAGGCAGAAGGGTAAGAAGAGGGAGAAGCAGAAAAAGAAGAAGAAGAAGAAGAAGAAGAAGAAGAAGAAGAAGAAGAAGGCGAAGAAGAAGGAGAAGCAAAAGGAGAAGTAGTAGGAGAAGCAGAAGAAGAAGGAGAAGAAGAAGGAGAAGCAGAAGGAGAAGCAGAAGGAGAAGTAGAAGTAGAAGGAGAAGCAGAAGGAGAAGGAGAAGCCAACAAAAGACTGGTTCAGAGAAGATGGTTAATGACCATGCTCTAGAAGAGAAAAATAGCTTTTCTATCAATAATATTCTCTTACTTTGAGTTTGTTCCCTTCCATTTTCATTGTAGATTCAAGGATCTGCCGTGGTGAGAAGACGGTGATCTTCTTTCTACCCCTCGTGCCTCCCCCCGTTGCATCATTAATCTTGCCAACATGTTCAATAAGGGAACTTGAAACATACCCCCCTGCTGGTTGCTCCATGAATTATCTTTATCAATCTCTCCATGAAGGAAGGCATTTTTGACATCAAGTTACTGCAACTTTCATCCTCCACAAGCTGCGAAAGTGATCACCACTCTAACAAAGGTCATTATCACCACAGAACTGAACGTTTCTTCATAGTCATCTCCATATTTTTGAGAGAATCCTCGAGCAACAAGTCTTTCAATACTCCCATATGCCTTTCAATTCAACTTGTATACCCCCATTTGCAACAAATGGGCTACAAATCCTTGGGTTTGGGAAAAAGAACCCAAGTCTCATTCTTGATCAGTGTTTTCATTTCTTCATTCATGGCACCCTCCCATTCTTTGATGACTTTAGCTTCATCATAGAACGAAGGTTCATTCTCGTCAAGAGGACCTGCAAAGAAACATGAACCTGGAGTGAACAGTTCCCATAACCATAGTGAACTGGTTTGACAATCTTCCTTGCGGATCATCGCAATGGTCGCATACTCACCATTTTTTGGTGCTCATGAAGAAGAAGATGAAGAAGAAGAAGAAGAAGAAGGAGAAGGGGAAGGAGAAGCAGAAGGAGAAGCAGAAAGAGAGGGAGAAGAAGGAGAACGAGAAGCAGAAGGAGAAGAAGTAGGAGAGGCTGAAAAAGAAGAAGAAGAAGAAGAAGAAGAAGAAGGCGAAGAAGAAGGAGAAGCAAAAGGAGAAGTAGTAGGAGAAGGAGAAGAAGAAGGTGAAGAAGAAGGAGAAGCAGAAGGAGAAGCAGAAGGAGAAGGAGAAGCCAACAAAAGACTTGAGGAGAAGCAGAAGGGTAAGAAGAAGGAGAAGCAGAAATAGAAGAAGAAGAAGAAAAAGAAGAAGAAGGCGAAAAAGAAGGAGAAGCAAAAGGAGAAGTAGTAGGAGAAGGAGAAGAAGAAGGAGAAGTAGTAGGAGAAGGAGAAGGAGAAGCAGAAAGAGAGGGAGAAGAAGGAGAACTAGAAGCCGAAGGGAAAGGAGAAACAGAAGGAGAAGAAGAAGGAGAGGCAGAAGGGTAAGAAGAAGGAGAAGCAGAAATAGAAGAAGAAGAAGAAGAAGAAGAAGAAGAAGAAGAAGAAGAAGAAGAAGAAGAAGGAGAAGCAAAAGGAGAAGTAGTAGGAGAAGGAGAAGAAGAAGGAGAAGCAGAAGGAGAAGGAGAAGGTGAAGTAGAAGGACAAGCAGAAGGAGAAGGAGAAGCCAACAAAAGACTGGTTCAGAGAAGATTGTTAATGACCATGCTCTAGAACAAAAAAAAAGCTTTTCTACCAATAATATTCTCTTACTTTGAGTTTGTTCCCTTCCATCTTCATTGTAGCGGTGGTGAGAAGACGGTGATCTTCTTCCTACCCCTCGTGCCTCCCCCCGTTGCATCATTAAGCTTGCCAACATGTTCAAGATGGGAACTTGAAACATACCCCCCTGCTGGTTGCTCCACGAATTATCTTTATCAATCTCTCCATGAAGGAAGGCATTTTTGACTTCAAGTTACTGTAACTTTCATCCTCCACTAGCTGCGAAAGTGATCACCACTCTAACAAATGTCAGTATCACCACAGAACTGAACATTTCTTCATAGTCGTCTACATATTTTTGAGAGAATCCTCAAGCAACAAGTCTTTCAATACTCCCATATGCCATTCATTTAAAGTTGTATAACCCCATTTGCAATAAATGGGTTGCAATAAATGGGCTACATATCCTTGGGTTTTGGCAAAAGAACCCAAGTCTCATTCTTGATCAGTGTTTTCATTTCTTCATTCATGGCGTCCTCCCATTCTTTGATGACTTTAGCTTCATCATAGAATGAAGGTTCATTCTCATCAAGAGGGCCTGCAAAGAAACATGAACCTGGAGTGACCAGTTCCCATAACCATAGTGAATTGGTTTGACAATCGTCCTTGTGGATCATCGCAATGGTCGCATACTCACCATCTTTTGGTGCTCATGAAGAAGAAGAAGAAGAAGAAGAAGAAGAAGTAGAAGAAGGAGAAGCGGAAGGAGAAGCAGAAGGAGAAGGAGAAGCAAAAAGAGAGGGAGAAGAAGGAGAACGAGAAGTAGAAGGAAAAGGAGAAACAGAAGGAGAAGAAGAAGGAGAGGCAGAAGGGTAAGAAGAAGGAGAAGCAGAAAAAGAAGAAGAAGAAGAAGAAGAAGAAGGCGAAGAAGAAGGAGAAGCAGAAGGAGAAGTACTTGGAGAAGGAGAAGAAGAAGGAGAAGAAGAAGGAGAAGCAGAAGGAGAAGCAGAAGGAGAAGTAGAAGGAGAAGTAGAAGGAGAAGCATAAGGAGAAGGAGAAGCCAACAAAAGGCTGGTTCAGAGAAGATGGTTAATGACCATGCTCTAGAACAGAAAAAAAGCTTTTCTACCAATAATATTCTCTTACTTTGAGTTTGTTCCCTTCCATCTTCATTGTGGAATCAAGGATCTGCCGTGGTCAGAAGACGGTGATCTTCTTCCTACCCCTCGTGCCTCCCCCCGTTGCATCGTTAAGCTTGCCAACATGTTCAAGATGGGAACTTGAAACATACCCTCCTGCTGGTTGCTCCATGAATTATCTTTATCAATCTCTCCATGAAGGAAGGCATTTTTGACTTCAAGTTACTGTAAATTTCATCCTCCACTAGCTGCGTAAGTGATCACCACTCTAACAAAGGTCATTATCACCACAGAACTGAACATTTCTTCATAGTCCTCTCCATATTTTTGAGAGAATCCTCAAGCAACAAGTCTTTCAATACTCCCATATGCCTTTCATTTCAACTTGTATACCCCCATTTGCAATAAATGGGCTACAGATCCTTGGGTTTTGGAACAAGAACCCAAGTCTCATTCTTGATCAGTGTTTTCATTTCTTCGTTCATGGCTTCCTCCCATTCTTTGATGACTTTAGCTTCATCATAGAACGAAGGTTCATTCTCATCAAGAGGTCCTGCAAAGAAACATGAACCTGGAGTGACCAGTTCCCATAACCATAGTGAACTGGTTTGACAATCTTCCTTGTGGATCATCGCAATGGTCGCATACTCACCATCTTGTGGTGCTCATGAAGAAGAAGAAGAAAAAGAAGGAGAAGGGGAAGGAGAAGCAGAAGGAGAAGGAGAAGCAGAAAGAGAGGGAGAAGAAGGAGAACGAGAAGCAGAAGGAAAAGGAGAAACAGAAGGAGAAGAACTAGGAGAGGCAGAAGGGTAAGAAGAAGGAGAAGCAGAAAAAGAAGAAGAAGAAGAAGAAGGCGAAGAAGAAGGAGAAGCAAAAGGAGAAGTAGTAGGAGAAGGAGAAGAAGAAGGAGAAGAAGAAGGAGAAGCCGAAGGAGAAGCAGAAGGAGTGGCAGAAGGAGAAGCAGAAGGAGAAGTATAAGGAGAAGGAGAAGCCAACAAAAGACTGGTTCACAGAAGATGGTTAATGACCATGCTCTAGAACAGAAAAAAAGCTTTTCTATCAATAATATTCTCTTACTTTGAGTTTGTTCCCTTCCATCTTCATTGTAGATTCAAGGATCTGCCGTCGTGAGAAGACGGTGATCTTCTTCCTACCCCTCGTGCCTCCCCCCGTTGCATCATTAAGCTTGCCAACATGTTCAACATGGGAACTTGAAACATACCCCCCTGCTGGTTGCTCCATGAATTATCTTTATCAATCTCCCCATGAAGGAAGGCATTTTTGACTTCAAGTTACTGTAACTTTCATCCTCCACTAGCTGCGAAAGTGATCACCACTCTAACAAAGGTCATTATCACCACAGAACTGAACATTTCTTCATAGTCGTCTCCATATTTTTGAGAGAATCCTCAAGCAACAAGTCTTTCAATACTCCCATATGCCTTTCATTTCAACTTGTATACACCCATTTGCAATAAATGGGCTACATATCCTTGGGTTTTGGAACAAGAACCCAAGTCTCATTCTTGATCAGTGTTTTCATTTCTTCATTCATGGCGTCCTCCCATTCTGTGATGACTTTAGCTTCATCATAGAATGAAGGTTCATTCTCATCAAGAGGACCTGCAAAGAAACATGAACCTGGAGTGACCAGTTCCCATAACCATAGTGAACTGGTTTGTCAATCTTCCTTGTGGATCATCGAACTGGTCGCATACTCACCATCTTTTGGTGCTCATGAAGAAGAAGAAGAATAAGAAGAAGAAGAAGAAGGAGAAGCGGTAGGAGAAGCAGAAGGAGAAGGAGAAGCAGAAAGAGAGGGAGAAGAAGGAGAACTAGAAGCAGAAGGGAAAGGAGAAACAGAAGGAGAAGAAGAAGGAGAGGCAGAAGGGTAAGAAGTAGGAGAAGCAGAAATAGAAGAAGAAGAAGAAGAAGAAGAAGAAGAAGAAGAAGAATAAGAAGAAGGAGAAGCAAAAGGAGAAGTAGTAGGAGAAGGAGAAGAAGAAGGAGAAGAAGAAGTAGAAGCAGAAGGAAAAGGAGAAGGTGAAGTAGAAGGAGAAGCAGAAGGAGAAGGAGAAGCCAACAAAAGACTGGTTCAGAGAAGATGGTTAATGACCATGCTCTAGAACAAAAGAAAAGCTTTTCTACCAATAATATTCTCTTACTTTGAGTTTGTTCCCTTCCATCTTCATTGTAGATTCAAGGATCTACCGCGGTGAGAAGACGGTGATCTTCTTCCTACCCCTCGTGCCTCCCCCCGTTGCATCATTAAGCTTGCCAACATGTTCGAGATGGGAACTTGAAACATACCCCCGTGCTGGTTGCTCCATGAATTATCTTTATCAATCTCTCCATGAAGGAAGGCATTTTTGACATCAAGTTACTGTAATTTTCATCCTCCACTAGCTGCGAAAGTGATCACCACTCTAACAAAGGTCATTATCACCACAAAACTGAACGTTTCTTCATAGTCCTCTCCATATTTTTGAGAGAATCCTCAAGCAACAAGTCTTTCAATCCTCCCATATGCCCTTCATTTCAACTTGTATACCCCCATTTGCAATAAATGGACTACATATCCTTGGGTTTTGGAACAAGAACCCAAGTCTCATTCTAGATCAGTGTTTTCATTTCTTCATTCATGGCGTCCTCCCATTCTTTGATGACTTTAGCTTCATCATAGAATGAAGTTTCATTCTCATCAAGAGGACCTGCAAAGAAACATGAAGCGGGAGTGACCAGTTCCCATAACCATAGTGAACTGGTTTGACAATCTTCCTTGTGGATCATCGCAATGGTCGCATATTCACCATCTTTTGGTGCTTATGAAGAAGAAGAAGAAGAAGAAGAATAAGAAGGAGAAGGGGAAGGAGAAGCAGAAGGAGAAGGAGAAGGAGATGCAGAAGGAGAAGCAGAAGGAGAAGTAGAAGTAGAAGTAGAAGGAGAAGCAGAAGGGGAAGGAGAAACCAATAAAAGACTGGTTCAGAGAAGATGGTTAATGACCATGCTCTAGAACAGAAAAAAAGCATTTCTATCAATAATATTCTCTTTCTTTGAGTTTGTTCCCTTCCATCTTCATTGTAGATTCAAGGATCTACGGTGGTGAGAAGACGGTGATCTTCTTCCTACCCCTCGTGCCTCCCCCCGTTGCATCATTAAGCTTGCCAACATGTTCAAGATGGGAACTTGAAACATACCCCCCTGCTGGTTGCTCCCTGAATTATCTTTATCAATCTCTCCATGAAGGAAGGCATTTTTGACATCAAGTTACTGTAACTTTCATCCTCCACTAGCTGCGAAAGTGATCACCACTCTAACAAAGGGCATTATCACCACAGAACTGAACGTTTCTTCATAGTCCTCTCCATATTTTTGAGAGAATCCTCAAGCAACAAGTCTTTCAATACTCCCATATGCCTTTCATTTCAACTAGTATACCCCCATTTGCAATAAATGGACTACATATCCTTGGGTTTTGGAACAAGAACCCAAGTCTCATTCTCGATCAGTGTTTTCATTTCTTCATTCATGGCATCCTCCCATTCTTTGATGACTTGAGCTTCATCATAGAATGAAGGTTCATTCTCATCAAGAGGACCTGCAAAGAAACATGAACTTGGAGTGACCAGTTCCCATAACCATAGTGAACTGGTTTGACAATCTTCCTTGTGGATCATCGCAATGGTCGCATACTCACCATCTTTTGGTGCTCATGAAGAAGAATAAGAAGAAGAAGAAGAAGAAGAAGGAGAAGGGGAAGGAGAAGCAGAAGGAGAAGGAGAAGCAGAAAGAGAGGGAGAAGAAGGAGAACGAGAAGCAGAAGGAAAAGGAGAGACAGAAGGAGAAGAAGTAGGAGAGGCAGAAGGGTAAGAAGGAGAAGCAGAAAAAGAAGAAGAAGAAGAAGAAGAAGAAGGCGAAGAAGAATGAGAAGTAGTAGGAGAAGGAGAAGAAGAAGGAGAAGAAGAAGGAGAAGCGGAAGGAGAAGGAGAAGGGGAAGGAGAAGGTGAAGCAGAAGGGGAAGGAGAAGCCAACAAAAGACTGGTTCAGAGAAGATGGTTAATGACCATGCTCTAGAACAGAAAAAAAGCTTTTCTATCAATAATATTCTCTTACTTTGAGTTTGTTCCCTTCCATCTTCATTGTAGATTGAAGGATCTACCGTGGTGAGAAGACGGTGATCTTCTTCCTACCCCTCGTGCCTCCCCCCGTTGCATCATTATGCTTGCCAACATGTTCAAGATGGGAACTTGAAACAGACCCCCCTGCTGGTTGCTCCATGAATTATCTTTATCAATCTCTCCATGAAGGAAGGCTTTTTTGACATCAAGTTACTGTAACTTTCATCCTCCACTAGCTGCGAAAGTGATCACCACTCTAACAAAGGTCATTATCACCACAGAACTGAACGTTTCTTCATAGTCCTCTCCATATTTTTGAGAGAATCCTCAAGCAACAAGTCTTTCAATACTCCCATATGCCTTTCATTTCAACTTGTATACCCACATTTGCAATAAATGGGCTACATATCCTTGGGTTTTGGAACAAGAACCCAAGTCTCATTCTGGATCAGTGTTTTCATTTCTTCATTCATGGCGTTCTCCCATTCTTTGATGACTTTAGCTTCATCATAGAATGAAGGTTCATTCTCATCAAGAGGACCTGCAAATAAACATGAACCTGGAGTGACCAGTTCCCATAACCATAGTGAACTGGTTTAACAATCTTCCTTGTGGATCATTGCAACGGTCGCATACTCAACATCTTTTGGTGCTCATGAAGAAGAATAAGAAGAAGAAGAAGAAGAAGAAGGCGAAGGGGAAGGAGAAGCAGAACGAGAAGGAGAAGCAGAAAGAGAGGGAGAAGAAGGAGAATGAGAAGCAGAAGGAAAAGGAGAAACAGAAGGAGAAGAAGTAGGAGAGGCAGAAGGGTAAGAAGAAGGAGAAGCAGAAAAAGAAGATGAAGAAGAAGAAGAAGGGGAAGAAGAAGGAGAAGAAGAAGGAGAAGAAGAAGGAGAAGCAGAAGGAGAAGCAGAAGGAGAAGTAGAAGGAGAAGCAGAAGGAGAAGGAGAAGCCAACAAAAGACTGGTTCAGAGAAGATGGTTAATGACCATGCTTTAGAACAGAAAAAAAGCTTTTCTATCAATAATATTCTCTTACTTTGAGTTTGTTCCCTTCCATCTTCATTGTAGATTCAAGGATCGAACCAGTGGTGGGAACTTGAAACATACCCCCCGGCTGGTTGCTCCATGAATTATCTTTATCAATCTCTCCATGAAGGAAGGCATTTTTGACATCAAGTTACTGTAACTTTCATCCTCCACTAGCTGCGAAAGTGATCACCACTCTAACAAAGGTCATTATCACCACAGAACTGAACGTATATTTTTGAGAGAATCGTCAAACAACAAGTCTTTCAATACTCCCATATGCCTTTCATTTCAACTTGTATACCCCCATTTGCAATAAATGGACTACATATCCTTGGGTTTTGGAACAAGAACCCAAGTCTCATTCTGGATCAGTGTTTTCATTTCTTCATTCATGGCGTCCTCCCATTCTTTGATGACTTTAGCTTCATCGGAGAATGAAGGTTCATTCTCATCAAGAGGACCAGCAAAGAAACATGAACCTGGAGTGACCAGTTCCCATAACCATAGTGAACGGGTTTGACAATCTTCCTTGTCGATCATCGCAATGGTCGCATACTCAACATCTTTTGGTGCTCATGAAGAAGAATAAGAAGAAGAAGAAGAAGAAGAAGAAGAAGAAGAAGAAGGCGAAGGGGAAGGAGAAGCAGAACGAGAAGGAGAATGAGAAGCAGAAGGAAAAGGAGAAACAGAAGGAGAAGAAGTAGGAGAGGCAGAAGGGTAAGAAGAAGGAGAAGCAGAAAAAGAAGATGAAGAAGAAGAAGAAGAAGGGGAAGAAGAAGGAGAAGGGGAAGAAGAAGGAGAAGAAGAAGGAGAAGAAGAAGGAGAAGCAGAAGGAGAAGCAGAAGGAGAAGGAGAAGGAGAAGTAGAAGGAGAAGCAGAAGGTGAAGGTGAAGCCAACAAAAGACTGGTTCAGAGAAGATGGTTAATGACCATGCTCTAGAACAGAAAAAAAGCTTTTCTATCAATAATATTCTCTTACTTTGAGTTTGTTCCCTTTCATCTTCATTGTAGATTCAAGGATCTACCGTGGTGAGAAGACGGTGATCTTCTTCCTACCCCTCGTGCCTCCCCCCGTTGCGTCATTATGCTTGCCAACATGTGCAAGAGGGTAGCTTGAAACATCCCCCCCTGCTGGTTGCTCCATGAATTATCTTTATCAATCTCTCCATGAAGGAAGGCATTTTTGACATCAAGTTACTGTAACTTTCATCCTCCACTAGCTGCGAAAGGGATCACCACTCTAACAAAGGTCATTATCACCACAGTACTGAACGTTTCTTCATAGTCCTCTCCATATTTTTGAGAGAATCCTCAAGCAACAAGTCTTTCAATACTCCCATATGCCTTTCATTTCAACTTGTATACACCCATTTGCAATAAATGGCCTACATATCCTTGGGTTTTGGAACAAGAACCCAAGTCTCATTCTCGATCAGTGTTTTCATTTCTTCATTCATGGCGTCCTCCCATTCTTTGATGACTTTAGCTTCATCATAGAATGAAGGTTCATTCTCATCAAGAGGACCTGCAAAGAAACATGAACCTGGAGTGACCAGTTCCCATAACCATAGTGAACTGGTTTGACAATCTTCCTTGTGGATCATTGCAATGGTCGCATACTCAACATCTTTTGGTGCTCATGAAGAAGAATAAGAAGAAGAAGAAGAAGAAGAAGAAGAAGAAGAAGAAGGCGAAGGGGAAGGAGAAGCAGAAGGAGAAGGAGAAGCAGAAAGAGAGGGAGAAGAAGGAGAATGAGAAGCAGAAGGAAAAGGAGAAACAAAAAGAGAAGAAGTAGGAGAGGCAGAAGGGTAAGAAGATGGAGAAGCAGAAAAAGAAGATGAAGAAGAAGAAGAAGAAGGGGAAGAAGAAGGAGAAGGGGAAGAAGAAGGAGAAGAAGAAGGAGAAGAAGAAGGAGAAGCAGAAGGAGAAGCAGAAGGAGAAGCGGAAGGAGAAGGAGAAGGAGAAGTAGAAGGAGAAGCAGAAGGAGAAGGAGAAGCCAACAAAAGACTGGTTCAGAGAAGATGGTTAATGACCATGCTCTAGAACAGAAAAAAAGCTTTTCTATCAATAATATTCTCTTACTTTAAGTTTGTTCCCTTCCATCTTCATTGTAGATTCAAGGGTCTACCGTGGTGAGAAGACGATGATCTTCTTCCTGCCCCTCGTGCATCCCCCCATTGCTTCATTAAGCTTGCCAACATGTTCAAGATGGGCACTTGAAACATACCCCGCTGCTGGTTGCTCCATGAATTATCTTTATCAATCTCTCCATGAAGAAGGCATTTTTGACATCATGTTACTGTAACTTTCATCCTCCACTTGCTGCGAAAGTGATCACCACTCTAACAAAGGTCATTATCATCACAGAACTGAACGTTTCTTCATAGTCCTCTCCATAATTTTGAGCGAATCCTCAAGCAACAAGTCTTTCAATACTCCCATATGCCTTTCATTTCAACTTGTATACCCCCATTTGCAATAAATGGGCAACATATCCTTGGGTTTTGGAACAAGAACCCAAGTCTCATTCTTGATCAGTGTTTTCATTTCTTCATTCGTAGCGTCCTCCCATTCTTTGATGACTTTAGCTTCATCGTAGAAACATGAACCTGGAGTGACCAGTTCCCATAACCATAGTGAACTGGTTTGACAATCTTCCTTGTGGATCATCGCAATGGTCGCATACTCAACATCTTTTGGTGCTGATGAAGAAGAATAAGAAGAAGAAGAA
>RXID01018954.1:0-37300 GCA_005019695.1 Trichopus zeylanicus subsp. travancoricus | reverse complement strand
ACAAATACTACTACTCCTTCTAGTACTACCATTGCAACTACTATGACTACTACTACTCCTACTTCCACTCTTATGGCTACTACAACTACTACTACTATTACTACTACGAATACTACTAGTACACCTTCCAGTACTACCACTACTACTACAACAACAACTACTAATACTAGTACTACCACTATTACTACAAGCACAGCTACGAGCACTACTAATACTACTAGTACCACTACTACTCCTACTGTTGTTGCTACTACTACTACTACTACAACAACAACTACTACAATAACAACAACAACAACTACTACTACAACAACAACAACAACAACTACTACTACAACAACAACTACTACTACTACTTCTACTAGCACTACAACAAATACTACTCCTAATATTACTACTATAACTATTAGTATGACTATTGCTATTACGACTACTACTACTACTAGTAATTTTGGTCCTGTTTCTACTATGACTACTACAACTACTACTACCACAGCTAGTACTACAACTACTACTACTACTTCACCTTACACTATTACTACTACTACTACTTCTACTACTACTCCAACTACTTTTGCTATTACTACTGCTACTGCTGCTGCTGCTGCTGTTACCACATGTGCTAATCCTTCTACGACTACTAGTGCTATTACTTCTACTACTACTACTACTACTACTACTACTACTACTACTACTACTACTACTACTACTACCACTACTGCTATAACAACAACAACAACTACTACTTCTACTAGCGCTACAACAAATACTACTCCTAATACTACTACTATAACTATTAGTAGGACTACTGCTATTGCGACTACTACTACTACTAATCTTGGTCCTGCTTCTACTGTGACTACTACAACTACTACTACCACAGCTAGTACTACAACAACTACTACTACTTCACCTTAGACTATTACTACTACTACTACTTCTACTATTGCGACTGCTGCAACTACTACTACTCCAACTACTTTTGCTATTACTATTGCTGCTGCTGCTGCTGCTGCTGTTACTACATGTGCTAATCCTTCTACGACTACTAGTGCTATTACTTCTACTACTACTACTACTACTACTATTCCTACTCATAATATTACGGCTACTAGTTCTACAATTACTTCTTCTACTACTACTACAACTATTACAACTCCAACAACTTCTACTACTACTACTTATTTTACCACTAATAATACTACCACTACTACTGCTAAAACTACTACAACTTCTACTTCTACTGCTGCTACTACACTTACTACTACTACAACTACAGCTATTGCCGCTGCGGCTACAACTACTATTGCTACTACTACTACCTCTGCTGCTGCTGCTACTACTACTACTCTACTACTAATACTAATACTAATATTACTCCTACTCCTTCTACTACAACTACGACTACTCCTACTTGTACTACTATGACTACTACAACCCCTACTACTACTCCTTCTCCAACTCCTCCTTCTACTACCACTCTAAATACTACAACTATGACTACACCTACAATTATTGCAATTGATGCTACTACTATTGTTACGAATACAAGTATTATAGTTGTTACGACCATAACTACCACTCCTTTTACTAGTACTACTACTACTCCTGTTGCTGCAGTTGCTACTACTACTGCTGCTACAACTACTTCTATTGCTAGCACAATTGCTACTACTGCTACTGCTATTACTACTACTAATGCTACTATTACTAATTCTACTACTACTAATACTACTACTTCTGCTACTTCTGCTACTACTGTGGCTACCACTACTACTTCCACTACTACTACTACTCCTGCTACTACAACTACTACTTTTTTGCTGCTGTGCTTCTGCTACTGCCACTACTACTACTGTTGCTAATGCTACAGCTGCTATTGATACTACCACTTCCACCTCTTGTACAACTGCTACTACTACCACTCCTATTTCTACTACTAGTATTACTATTCCTACTATCGTTGCTACTGCTGCTACTACCACTGCTAGTACTACTGAAACTACTAGTGCCACTGCTGCTTCTACCCGAACAACTACTGCAATTAGTACTACTACTTCTATAATTGCTACTACTACTATTGCTACTACTAGTAGTAGTACTACTACTAGTACTACAACTTTTGCTACTACAACTACTACTACAACAACTAGTACTACTCCTGCTACTACTACTTCAATGACTACTATTACTACTGCCACTACTACTTTTGCAACTACTACTACTAATGGTGCTGATGCTGCTACTCTGATTAGTACAACAACAACAACTACTACTTCTATGACTACTACACCACAACTACTACTACTTCTAAAACTACTGCTACTACTAATACTACTATTACTACTACTACTACTAATACTACTAATTCTTCTACTCCTATTTTCACTATTACTACTGCTACCACTACTGCTGCTGTTGCTACTACTACTACTATTGCTGCTGCTGCTGCTACTACTACTACTATCATTACTAGCACCACTACTACTACTGCTGCTGCTACCACTACTACTACTATTATCACCACTACTACTATTACTACAACTATTACTTTTACTACTTCTACTACTACTACTACTACTACTGAAACAACAGCAACAACTGCTACTAGTACTCTTGCTCCTACTACTACCATGACTACTACAACTACTACTACCATGACTCCAACTACTACTACTACTATGACATCTGCTGCTACTATTGATGCCTCTACTGCTGCTACTAGTACAACAACAACTACTACTACTATTACTACTACAGTGACAACAACAACTACTACTACTACAACTATTGCAACTACTGCTATTTCTACTACTACTACTACTACTACTACTATTACTACTACTACTACGGCTACTACTACTACTACTACTACTACTACTACTACTACGACTACTTCTACTACTACTATTACTTCTACTACTACTACTTTTGTTACTACTGCAGCTTATATTGCTCCTGCTACTACAACTTCTACTACTACTTTTGCTACTACTACTATAGCTACTACTATAACTATTGTTGCTGCTACTAAAACTACTACTTTCACCACTGCGGCTACTACTACTACTACTAGTATCATAACTTCTCCTGCTACTACTACTCCAACTACTACAACTATGGCTACTATTCCTACTACTAGTATTGATACGACTACTTCTTCTACTAGTACTATTATTTCTACTGCAGCTATTATTGTTGCTACTACTACCCCAACTCCAGCTACTATTACTACTACTGGTGCTACTCCTACTACAAAGGCTTCTACTACTATAGCAATTGGAACTACTACTATTACTTATACTAGTACTACTACAAGTACTATCGCTACCACTTCTGCTTCTACTACTACTACTACTACTACTACTACAATGACTGCTACTTCTACTAGTACTATTACTACTAGTACTATTACTTCTGCTACTACTGCTCCTGCTACTACCACTAGCACTACTACTTCTACTATTACTACTATTAGTACTACTGCTTCTACTACTACAGCTACTACAGTAGCTAATATTATAGCTATTACTACTACTATTACTGCCATTACTACTTCTACTACTACTACTACTGCTACTACTACTACCACTACTACTTCTGCTACTACTTTTGCTACTACTACTCCTAATACTACTAATACTATTACTACTACTAATAATAATAAGAATAAGAATAATAGTAATAATACAACTATTACTAGTTCTACTGCTTTCGCTGCTGCTGCTACTACTACCACAACTACTCTACTACTACAACTACTATAACTACAACTACTTCACCTACGACTACTACTGCTATATCTGCTTCTTCTACTGCTACTACTATTACTACAACTGCTACAACAACTACTACTACTACTATGGCTGCTGCTGCTACTACTACTACTACTACTACCCATTCTACTCTTGCTACTACTACTATTACTCTTGCAACTAATGCTGCTTCTACTGTAATTATTGCTACTCTTGCTACTATTGCTACTACTGCTACTCTTGCTACTACTACTACTGCTACTACTGCTACCACTACTATTGCTGCTACTGCTACTGTTACTGCTACTACTACTATTGCAACTACATCTCGCACTACTATGACTTTTGCTATAACTACTACTACTATTATCACTACTACTACCGCTACTGCTACTACTACTATGACTACTACTTAAACTACTACTGCTAATATTGGTTTTGCTACTACTGCTAATCTTACTACTAAACTCCTACTTCTGCTACCGCCACTACTGCAACTACTACAACTCCTACAACTCCTACAACTACTTGTGCTACAACTGCCACTACTACTATTGCTACTTGTGTGCCTACTACTACTGCTACTACTACTATAGGTACTACTACTATGCTACTACTAATATAGCTATTGCTACCATAGATACTGATACTAGTACTACTGCTTCAACTAATGCCACATTTACTGCTACTCGCACTATTGCCACTTCTCCTTCTATGGCTATTACTATTGTGCTAGCTACAACTACTACATCTATTACTCCTAGTCCTTCTACTCCTACAATTGCTTCTTCAACTACTACTACTACTACTACTACTGTTATAACTACTATTGCTACTACTATTACTGCTACTACTACTACTACAGCGAGTATAATAACTACTACAACTACTGCTACTACAACTACTATAGTTACTGCTACTACAGCTAGTACAACAACTATTATGGATACTAGTACTACTACTACTACTACTACAGCTAGTACAACAACTACTACAACTACTGCTACTACAACTACTATAACTACTACCCCATCTACTTCTACTCCGACAATAACAACAACAACAACTATTACAACTAACTACTACTACTACTATAACTATTTCTTCTACTACTACTACAACAATGACTACTACTTTAGCAACTAATACTACTACTAGTACAATAACAACTACTACTACTAGCACTACTACCACTACTGCTACTATTACTACTGCTGCTACTACCTTGACTATTGCTACTACTACCACTACTTCCACTGCTACTACCAACATGACTACTATGACTACTACTACCACTACTGCACTTAATGCTACTACTACTATTAGTACTACTATTGGTACTTCTAATATTGATTTTACTTCTGCTATTACAACTAATGCTAGTAGTAGTAGTAGTTGTTGTTGTATTTGGAGTATTAGGAGTAGTAGTAGTAGTGGTGGTAGTAGTAGCCGATGCAGTAGTAGTAGTAGTAGTAGTAGTGGTAGTTGTAGTATTAGGAGTAGTAGTACTACTACTAGTAGTAGTAGAAGCAGTAGGAGTAGTTGTTGTTGTTGTTGTTGTTCGAGTATTAGGAGTAGTAGTATTAGTAGTAGTAGCAGCAGCAGTACTAGTAGTAGTAGCAGCAGTAGTAGTAGTAGCAGTGGCAATAACAGTAGTAGTAGTGGTGGTGGTGGTGGTGGCGGTGGTGGGATAGTATTAGTAACAGTAGTAGTAGTAGTAGTAGTAGTAGTAGTAGTAATGTAGTAGTAGTATTAGTAGTGTAGTAGTAGTAATAGTGTAAGTAAGTAGTAGTAGTAGTAGTAGTTGTAGTAGTTGTAGTAGTCGTAGTAGTAGTAGGAGTAGTAGTAGTAGTATAGTAGTAGTAGTAGTAGCCAGTATAGTAGTAGGCAGTAGTAGTAGTAGTAGTAGTAGTAGTAGTAGTAGTAGTAGTAGTAGCAGTAGTAGTAACAGATGTAGTAGTCATAATAATCATAGTAGTAATAAAAGTAATAGTTGTAGTAGTTGTACTTGCAGTAGCAATAATAGTAACACTAGTTGTTGTTGTAGTAGTAGTAGTACCAGTACTACTACTAGTGATGATGGTAGTAGTTGGAGTAGTTGTAGCAATAGGAGTAGCGGTAGTAGTGGTAATAGTGGCAATTGTAGTAGTAGTAGTAGGAGTAGCAGCAGCAGTAGTAGTCATATACGTTGTAGTTGTAGTAGCAGTAGTAGTAGTCCTTGTTGCAAAAGTTGTAATTGTATTGGTAGCAATAGTAGTAGTAGTATTTGGAGCAATATTTCTAGTAGTATTAGTAGGAGAACCAGTTGCAATAGTAATTAAATAAGTAGTAGTGGTAGTAGTAGTAGTAGGAGTATTATTAGTAAAAATAATAGTAGTAGCAGTAGTAGCAGTAGTTGTAGTAGTACTAGCAGCAGTAGCTAAAGTAGTAACAGTATTAGTTGTAGTAGTTGTAGTAGAAGTAGTAGTATTAGTAGTAGGAGTAGTAATTGTCATAGCAATGGCAGTAGTAGGAGTAGTAACAGTTGCAGTAGTGGTAGTAGTAGTAGTACTAGTAGAAGTAGTTGTAGCTGTAGTCATAGTAGTAGGAGAAGTAGCAATAGTAGTACCAGCTGTGGTAGTTGTAGTGGGAGTAGTAGTGGCAGAAATAGTTGTAGTAGTTTTAATAGTAGTAGGAGTAGTAGGAGTAATACTAGTAATAGTCATAGAAGTATTAGTCGTTATGGTAGTAGTAGTAGTTATTGTTGTTGTTGTTGTGGTAGTAATAGTAGTAGTAGTAGTAGCAGCAATAGTAGTAGCCGTAGTAGCATGTGTAATAGTAGTTATTACAGTAGTAGTTATACTTTTAGTAGTTGTAGTAGCAATAGTAGTAATAGTAGCAATAGTAGCAATAGTAGTAGCAGTAGCAGTAGTTATAGTAGCTGTAGTAGTTTTAATAGTTGGGGTAGTAGTAATAGTTGTAGCATTCATAGTAGTAGCTATTGTCACAATAGTGGTTGTACCAGTGGTAGTAGCAGTAGTTGCAGTAGTAGAAGATATTGCAGTGGCAGTCGTAGTAGTTATAGTAGGAGCAACAGTAGTTGCAATAGTAGCAGTAGTAGTAGCAGTAGTTGTAGTAGTAGTAGTAGCGGTAGTAGTAGCTATAATAGTAGCAGTAGTAGTAGTAGTAATAGTAGTTGGAGTTGTAGTATAAGCTATAACAGTAGTACAAGCAGCAGTAGTAGTTGCAGTAGTCAGAGTAGTCATAGTAGAACCAGTATTAGCAGTAGTTGCAGGCCTAGTATTGGTAGCAGTAGTAGCCGTAGTTGCAGTAGTAGTAGTGGTAGTTGTAATAATTGAAGTAGCAATAGTAGTAGTGGTTGTAGTAGTAATAATAATAATAGTCATAGCAGTCCTAGTAGTAGCAAAAGTAGTTTTAGTTGGAGTAGCAGTAGTAGTAGTAGTTATAGTTGTGGGAGAAGTGTTTGTAGTACCAAAAATAGATGCAAAAGCAGTAGTAGCAGTAGTAGTAGCAATTGTTACAGTAGTTGTTGTAGTAGTAGCAAAAGTAGTAGTAGTTGTTGTAGCTGTAGTATTAGAAGTAGTAGTTGTAGCTGTAGTATTAGAAGTAGTAGTAGTAGCAGAAGTAGTACTAGTAGTAGTAGTAGTACTTATTGTTGTAGCAGCTGTACTAGTAGTAGAAGTAGTAGCAGTAGCTGTAGCAATAGTAGTAGCATAAGAAGAGTTGTAATTGCTATAGTAGTAGTAGTTGTAGTAGGAGTAGTAGCAGTAGCAGTAGTAATAGTAGCAGTAATATGAGTACTAGCAACAATAGTAGGAGTAATAGTAGTAGTAGTTGTTGTAGTAATAATTGTAGGAGTAGCAATAGTAGTAATAGTAGCTGTAGCAGCAGAAGCTTTAGTAATAAATTAGTAGTAGTACCAGCAGTAGTTGTAGTGTTAGGAGTAGCAGCAGCGGTTGCTGTAGTTATAGAATTAGCAGTAGTAGTAGTAGTAGTAGGAGCTAAAGTGGTATGTGTAGGGGAAGTAGTATAAGCAGTAGTTGTAGTAGAAATTGTAGTGGTATTTGTATTAGCAGTAGTACCAGAAGTTTGAACGGTTGTAGTGGTAGCAGTACTAGTGTAGTAGCAGCGATGGCAGCAGAAGTAGTAGTAGATGCAGTAGCAGCAGTAGCAGGGGAAGTAGTAGTAGTAGTAGCTGGAGCTGAAGTCATAGTAGAAGAAGAAATAGTAGTAGGGGAAGTTGTAGTAGTAGTAGAAATAGTAGTAGTACTACTAGTAGTATTAGTAGTCGTAGTAGTGTTAGCAATAGTAGTAATAGTCGAGGTAGTTGTAGTGGTAGTAGTAGTATTAGTAGCAGTAATAGCAGTAGTCATAGTAACCATAGTAGTTGTAGAAGTAGTAGGACTACAAGTGGTAGTAGTAGTAACAGCAACAGTAGTAGTCGTAGTACTAGTGGTAGTAGTAGTCAAGGTTGTAGCATTAGTAGTAGTAGTCATGGTAGTAGCATTATTAGTGGTAGTAGTTGTAGTAGTAGGAGCAATAGGAGCATTTGTTGCACTTGTAGTAGTAGCAGTTGTAGTAGTTATAGTAGTAATTGTAGAAGCAGTTGTAGTTGTAGTAGGAGTAGCTTTAGTAGTAGTAGTAGTAGGATGGTAGTTGTAGTAGCAAGGGCAGTAGTAGTAGTAGTAGGAGTAGGAGTAGCAATAAGACTAGTAGTTGCAGCAGTTGTAGTAGTAGTAGTAGCTGCAGTAGTAGTAGGATGGTAGTTGTTGTAGCAAGGGCAGTACGAGTAGTAGTAGTAGGAGTAGCAATAGGAGTAATAGTTGCAATAGTTATAGTAGCAGTAGCAGTAGTAGTGGTAGTAGTAGTAGCAGTAGAAGTAGTATTTGGCGTAGTAGTTGTAGTAGTGGTAGTAGTAGTTGTAGTGGTAGTAGTAGTCGTAGTAGTAGTGGTAGTAGTAGCAGCAGCAGTAGTAGTAGTGGTAGTAGTAGCAGTCATGGTGGTAATAGTAACAACTGTAGCAGTAGAAGTAGGGGAAGTAGTGGTAGCATAAGTCGTAGTATCAATAGCAGTATAGTAGCAGGAGTAGTAGTACTAGTAGTAGTAGTAGTTGTTGTTGTTGTTGTTGTTGTTATTGTTGTGACCATAGTAGTTGTCAGAGTAGTAGTATTACTAATAGTAATTTTAGTAGTAGTAGTAGTAGTAATATTAGTAGTAGTAGTAGTAGTAGCCATTGTAGTAGTAGTAGTGGCAATAATAGCAGTAGTAGCAATAGTAGCAGTAGCAGTAGTAGCAGAAGTAGTAGTATTAGTTGTTGTAGTAGTAGTAGCTATCATTGTAGCAATAGCAGTAGTTGTAGGAGAGGTGGCCACCGTAGTAGCAGTAGCAATAGTAGCTATCATAGTAGCAGTAATAGTAGCAGTTGTAGTAGTAGAAGTAGAAGTACGAGTAGTTGTAGCAGTATTAGTAGTAGCAATAGTAGTAGTAGTAGCAGTAGTAGTAGGAAACGTAGTAGTAGTTGCAGTAGCAGCAGTAGTTATTTTAGCCGCGGTAGTGGTAGTAGTAGTAGTGGTAGGAGGAGGTGAAGTAGTAGTGGTAGTTGTGCTTGTTGTAGTAGTAGTAATAGGAGTAGTAGCAGTACTAGTTATAGTAGTAGTAACAGAAGTAGTACTAGTAGTAGTAGTAGTAGTGGTAGTAGTAGCAGCAGCAGTAGTAGTAGTGTTAGAAAAAGTAATAGTGGTAGTAGTTGTAGCAGTTGTAGCAATAGTAGCAGAAGTAGTAGTAGTAGTATTAGTTATTGTAGTAATAGTAGTAGTTGTAGTTCTAGTCGTAGCAGTAGCAGTAGTTGTAGAAGTAGTAGCAATAGTAGTAGCAGTAGTGGTAATAGCAACCATAGTAGCCACAGTACTACTAGCTATAGTTGTAGTAGTCGCATTAGTAGTAGCAGTAGGAGCAGCTGTAGCAGTTGTAGTTGTTGGAGTTGTAGTAGTAGTAGTAGTAATAGCAGGGGCAGTGGTAGTTGTAGTAGGAGCAGCAGCAGCAGTAGTAGTAGTAGGCACATTAGTAGCAGTAGTGGTAGGAGTATCCATAGCAGTAGTCATGGTTGTAGTAGTAGGAGTAGTTTGAGTAGTAGTAGTAGTGGCAAGAACAATAGTAGTAGTAGTAGCAGTAGGAGAAGAAGTTGCAGTCGAAGTAGTAGTTAGAGCAGTATTAGTAGTAGTAGTAGTAGTAGTAGTTGCAATCATAGTAGTAGCGGTTGCAGCAGTAGAAGTAGTAGTAGGACCAGTAGTAGTAGTAGTAAAAGGAGCAGTAGTAGTTGTACTAGTAGTAGAAGTAGCAATAGTAGTAGTAGTCGGAGTAGTAGGAGTATTAGTAGTAGCAGTAGGTGCAGCAGTAATAGTGTTAGTAGTTGTAGTAGTAGTAGTAGTAGCAGTTGGAGTAGTAGTAACAGTAGCAGTAGTAGTAGCAGTTGTTGTACTACCAGTAGTCGTACTAGTAGAAGTGCCATTAATAGTAGCAGTAGTAACCCTAGTAGCAGTTGTAGTTATAGAAGTAGTTGTTGTAGTAAAAGTAGTAGTAGCTAAAATAGTAGTAGTAGTTGTAGTAGCATTAGTAGAAGTAGTAGTAGGAGCTGTAGTATTGGAAATAGTAGTTGTAGCAGTAGTAGTACTAGCCATCATAGTTGTAGTAGCAGTTGCAGCAGCAGTAGTAGTAGTAGCCACAATAGCTATAGTAACAGTTGTAGCAGTAGCAGTAGTAGTAGTAGTAGTAGTTTTAGAAGTTGGGGTAGGAGCAGTAGTAGTAGTAGTAGCTATCGAGGGAGTAATAGTAGTAGGAGTTGTAGGAGAAGTAGTAGTTATCGAATAGCAGTAGAAGTAACAGTAGTAGCAATAGTAGTAGGCGTAATAGAGGCGGCAGTAGTAGTAGCAATAGGAGTAGCAGTAGTAGTGGTATTAGTAGAAGTAGTAGTAGTAGCAGAAGCAATAGCAGCATTAGTAGTAGCAACATTAGCTATAGTAGTAGTGTTGCTGCAATAGAAGTAATAGTGGTAGTAGTAGCCGCAGCAGCAGAAGCAGCTGCAGCAAGAGTAGTGCCAGTAGTATCGGTAGTCGCATGAGCCGGCCAACAACAGCAGGGACTAGTCGTAGCAGTAGTTGTTGTTATTGTTTGTTATTGTAGTTAGTAGTAGTGCCCAGTATCAAGAGTGTAGTAGTAGCTTAATAGTAGTAGCAGAGTACGCCGTAGTTCATTATATCTATTAGTAGTAGCATAGTAGTTAAGTCAGTGTAGTAGTTCGTAGCAGTAGTTTATAGTTTAGTAGTAGTAGTAGTAGTAGCAGCAGTAGTAGCAATTATAGTAGTAGCAGCAGTAGTTGTTGTAGTAGTAGTAGTAGTAGAAGTCGTTGAAATAGTTGCAGCAGTAGCGATAGTAGTAGTAGTAGTAGTAGTAGTAGTAGTAGTAGTAGTAGTCGTGTTGGTGGTGGTGGTACCAGTTGTAGCTGTAGTAGGTGTAGGGGTATTAGGTGTAGTGGTAGTTGTTGTAGAACTAGTAGTAGTAGTAGTAACAGCAGTAGTAGTGGTAGTAGTTCTAGTAGTAGCAGCAGCAGTAGTAGCAGAAGTAGTAGAAGTAGCAATTGTAGTACTACAAGAAGTAATAGTAGTAGTAGTAGTAGCGGTAGCCATAATAGTTGTAGTAGTGGTAGACATAGCTGTGGTAGTAATAGTAGTTATAGTAGTAGTACTAGTACTAAAAGTAGTAATAAAAGTAGTAGTAGTAGTATTAGTAGTCTTAGTAGCAGTAGTAGTAGATGCATTAGTGGCAGTAGTTGTAGTAATAGTAGTAGCAGCAGCAACAGTAATAGCAGTAGTAGTATTGGTAATAGTGGAAGTAGTAGTAGTGGTAGCAGTCGTAGTAGCAGTTGTAATAGTAGTAGTAGAAGATATATTAGTAGTAGTAGTAGTTGCTTCAACAGCAGTTGCAGTAGCAGTAGCAGTAGTTGAAGCAGTAGCAATAATAGTAGGAGTAGTCTTAGTAGTAGCAGAACTAGTAGTTGTAGTAGTAGTAGAAGTAGTTGCAGCCATAACAGTAGTAGTAGTTGTTGTTATAATAACAATAGCAGTGGCAGTAGTAGGAATAGTATCAGTAGTTGTAGAAGTGCTAGTCGTAGTAGTATTAGTCATAGTAATAGTAGTAGCAATAGCAGTAGTAATAGAAGTAGTATTGGCTTTGTTTGTAGTAGCAATTATAGAAGTTGTAGTTTTAGTAGTACAAGTATTGACAGTCATAGCAGTAGTAGCAACATCAATAGTGGTAGTAGTAGTAGCAAGAGTAGCAATAGAAGCAGTAGTAGCTATGTTAGTTGTAGCAACTATAGTAGTAGTAGTAGTAGTAGTAGTACTAGTAGTTGCAGACGTAGTAGTAGTAGCAGCAGCAATAGCAGTAGTACTAGTTGTAGTAGTAGCAATAGTGGTAGTGGTAGTACTAGTATTTGTTGTTGTAGTAGTAGTACTAATTGTGCCAGTGGTGGTAATAGTAGCAGTAGATTTTGTCATAGGAATAGTAGTCCTTGTAGTAGTTGTAAAAGTAGCAGTAGTAGAAGTAGTCATTCTATTAGTAGTAGAAGCAATAGTAACAGTCGAAGTAGTGGTAGCAGTAGTAGCAATAGCAACTGTAGTAGCAATAGCAGTAGTAGTAGCAGTAGCAATAGCAGTAGTAGTAATAGTCGTAGTAGTCGAAGAAGTAGTAGTAGCAAAACTAGTAGTAAGAATAGTAGCATTAGTAGCAGCAACAGAAGAACTAGTAGTAGTAGTTGTTGTTGTTATTGTTGTTATTGTAGTAGTAGTAGTTGCAGTATCAACAGTAGTAGTAGTAGCAGTAGTAGTAGCAGTAGTAGTAGTACTAACAATAGTTATAGTAGCAGCAATTATAGTAGTGGTAGCAATAGTAGTTGTAGTAGTAGTAGTAGTAGTCATTGAAATAGTTGCAGCAGTAGCGGTAGTAGTAGTAGATGTAGTAGTAGTAGTAGTGGTACCAGTTGTAGTTGTAGTAGGCATAGTGGTATTAGGCGTAGTGGTAGTGGTAGTAGAACTTGTAGTAGTAGTAGTAGTAGTAGTAGTAGTAGAAGTAGCAATAGTAGTACTACCAGAAGTAATAGTAGTAGTAGTAGCAGCGGTAGCCATAATAGTTGTAATAGTACTAGACGTAGCTTTGGTAGTAGTAGTTATAGTAGTAGTAGTAGTAGTAGTAGTAACAGTAGTAACAAAAGTAGTGGTAGTAGTATTAGTAGTCTTAGTAGCAGTAGTAGTAGATGCATTAGTGGTTGTAGTTGTAGTAATAGTAGTAGTAGTAGCAGTAGTAGTACTAGTAATAGTGGAAGTAGTAGTGGTTGTAGCAGTCATGATAGCAGTTGTAGTAGTAGTAGTAGAAGCAATATTAGTAAGAGCAGTAGTCGCAGTAGTAGTAACAGTAGCAGCAATAGTAGTGGAAGCAGTAGCATTAATAGTAGGTGTAGTCTTAGTAGTAGCAAAACTAGTAGTTGTAGTAGTAGTAGAAGCAATTGCAGCCAAAACAGCAATAGTAGTAGTTGTTGTAGTAATAGTAGCAGTAATAGTAGTACGAATAGTATCAGTAGTTGTAGAAGTGGTAGTTGTAGTAATAGTAATAGCAGCACAGTAGTAGTAGCAGCAGTAGCAGTAGTAGCAGTAGTAATAGAAGTAGTATTGGCCTTGTTTGTAGTTGTAGTTGTAGTAGTACAAGTATTGGCAGTCATAGCAGTAGTAGCAACAGCAGTAGTGGTAGTAGTAGTAGTAGGACTAGCAATAGAAGTAGTAGTAGCTATGTTAGTTGTAGCAACTATAGTAGTGGTAGTAGTACTAGTACTAGTAGTTACAAACGTAGTAGTAGCAGCAGCAGCAATAATAGTAGTACTACTAGTAGTAGTAGCAATAGTGGTAGTGGCAGTAGTAGTATTTGTTGTTGTAGTAGTAGTACTAATTGTGTCAGTGGTGCTAATAGTAGCAGTAGATTTTGTCATAGCAATAGTAGTAGTAGTAGTAGTTGTAAACGTAGCAGCAGTTGAAGTAGTCATTGTATTAGTAGTAGAAGCAGTAGTAGCAGTCGAAGTAGTGGTAGCAGTAGTAGCAATAGCAACTGTGGGAGTAGTCACAGTAGTAGTAGCAGTAGCAGTAGCAGTAGTAGTAGTAGCAATAGTAGTAATAGTCGTAGTAGTAGAAGTAGTAGTAGTAGTAGCAAAACTTGTACTAAGAGTAGTAGCAGTAGCAACACTAGTATTAGTTGGAGTAGCAATAGTGGTAGTAGAAATTATTGCAGCAGTATTAATTGTAGTAGGAGAAGTAGTAGTAGTAGTAGGAGAAGTAGCAGCAGTAGTAGTAGCATTAGTAGCTGTAGTAGCATTAGAAGTAGTAGCAGTCGAATAGTGGTAGCAATAGTAGTAGTAGTATTAGTAGCAGTTGCTGCTGCAGCAGTAGCTGTGGTAGTTGCAATCGGAGTAGTAGAAGGAAAAGAAATAATAGTAGCTCCTGCATTAGTTATAGTAGTAGTCGTAGCAGTATTAGTAGTAGTATTAGTAGCAATAGTAGTTTGAGTAGTAGTATTAGCAACCGTAGTAGTAATAGTAGCAGTAGCGGCAGTAGTGGTTGTAGTTGCAGTAGTAGCTATAGTAGGAGTAGCAATAGTAGTAGCAGTACTAGCCATAGTAGCTATGGGAGTAGTAGTAGCGGTAGAAGCTGGGTAGTAGTATTAGTATTAGCAGCAATAGTAGTAGTAGTAGAAGTAGTATTAATAGTTGTAGTAGCAAAAGTTGCTGTAGTAGTATTAGGAGGAGTAGTAGTCGTTGTCGTAGAAGTAGTAGTAGTCGTAGTAGTAGTAGTAGTAGTAGTAGTAGTAGTAGTAGTAGTTGTTATTGTTGTTGTTGTAGGAGCAGCAGTAGTAGTAGCAGTAGTTGTTGTACTAGGAGTAGGACTAGTAGCAAGACTTGTAACAGTAGCAGTAGTAGTACTAGTAGCAGCAATAGTAGCAAAAATAGTCATGGTTGTGGTAGTAGTAGTAGTAGTAGTAGTAGTAGCATAGTAGCAGTAGCAGCTGCAACAATAGTAGTCATAATAGTAGTTGTAGTAGCAGTAGCAACAACAGTAGCATAAGTAGCAGTAATAGTAGATGTATAGTAGCAGTAGTAATAATTGTAGTAGTAGCAGTAGCAGTTGTAGTAGTCTAACTAGTGTTAGCGGTAGTAGCAATAGCAGTCATAGTAGCAATAGTTATAGTGGTAGTAGTCTTAGGGTAGTAGTAGTAATAACACTAGAAGTAGTAGTAGAAGTTGTAGTAGCCGCTAAAGCAGTAGTAGTAGAAGTTGTTGTTGTAATAGTAGTGATAGCAGTAGTATTTGTTTGAGTAGCAGTAGTAGTAGCAACTATAGTAGCAATAGGAATAGTTGTAGGAGTAGCAGTAGTGGCAGGAGTAGTAGTATCCATAGTTGTAGTAGTAGTAGTAGTAGTAACAATAGCAGCAGGAGTAGTAGTAGTAGTCGTAGCATTAGCAGTAGTTGTAGCATTAGTAGCAGTAGCAGAAGTAGTTGTTGTAGAAGAAGTTATTGCAGTAGTAGTTATTATTATTATAGGAAAGGTAGTAGTACTAGTACTAGTAGTAGCAGTAGTATTTGTTGTTGTATTAGTAGCGCCAGTAGTAGCGGTAGTTGTAATAGTAGTCGTAGAAGTAGTAGTCATAGTAGCAGCAACAGTAATTGTAGTTGTAGTAGTAGTAGTAGTATTTGTTGTAGCAGCAATAGCAGCAGCAGTAGTAGTAGTAGATATAGTAGTAGTTGTAGTAGTTATTGTAGTAGCAGAAAAAGCAGTTATAGCAGTTGAATTAGTGGTTGCAGTAGTAGCAGTAGCAGTCGTAGTAGCAATAGTAGTAGGAGTAGTAGTTGTTGTAGTAGTAGTAGTAATAGTAGTAGAAGAAGTGGAAGTAGTAGTAGAACTAGTAGTAGTAGTAGAAAAAGTAATAGCAGCAGAAGTAGTTGTCGTAGTTGTGTTGTACTAGTAGAAGTAGTAGTAGTAATACTCATTGCAACAATAGTGGTTGTAGCAGCAGTAGTATTAGTTGGAGTCAGAGTAGTAGTAGTAGAAGTAGTAGTAGCAGTAGTAGTAGTGGTTGTGGGTAGTAGTAGTAGTAGTTATTGCTGTAGTAGTAGTAGTAATTGTAGTAGCAGTAGTAGCAGTAGTAGCAATCAAAGTAGTCGTAGCAGGATATGCAATAGTAGTAATAGTTGTAGTAGTAATGGTAGTAGCTGTAGTAGTAGTAGTAGATGTAATAGGAGTAATACTATTAGTAGCAGTAGTAGTAGTAGTAGCTGTAGTATTAGTTGGAGTAGCAATAGTCGTAGTCTAAGTGGTAGCAGTATTAACGGTAGTAGGAGAAGTAGTAGTAATGGCAGTAGTAATCATAGTCGTAGTAGTAGTAGTATTAGCAATAGTAGCAGTAGTAATAGTAGTTGTAGCATTAGTAGTAGTAGTTGTCGTTGTTGTTGTTGTCGTAGGAGAGGTTTTAGTTGTAGTAGTTATTGTTGTTGTAGGAGAAGTAGTAGCAACAGCATTAGTATTTGTTGTAGCATTAGTAGAACTTGTAGTAGAAGTAGTTGTGATAGCAGTTGTGGTAGTAGTAGTCAGAGTAGTAGCAGTAGTAGTAGTAGCAATAGCAGCAATAGTAATTATTGTAGTTGTAGTAGTACTAGTAGATTTCTATCTAACAAACGTGGCAGTAGTAGCACATGGTAGTAGATTTAGTAGTAGTTGTTGTAGTAATTCTGTTTAGATGTGCAGCCGGTTTGTAGCAGTCGAAGTAGTTGGTCCTAGCCGTTCGTGTGTAGTCGTTATATTAAGCAATAGTCCGTAGTCGTAGCACGTTGAATTCGTAGTAGTAGTTGTAGTAGTAGTAGTAATAGTAGTAGAGCTAGTAGAAGTAGTAGTACAAGTAGTAATAGTAGTAGAAGTAGTACT
Source organism: Trichopus zeylanicus subsp. travancoricus (assembly GCA_005019695.1). Classification (NCBI taxonomy): domain Eukaryota; kingdom Viridiplantae; phylum Streptophyta; class Magnoliopsida; order Dioscoreales; family Dioscoreaceae; genus Trichopus; species Trichopus zeylanicus. Next base: position 20,532 of record RXID01018954.1, on the reverse strand, counting down.
CGTTGTTGTAGTAGTTGTAGTAGCAGTAGTAGTAGAAGTAATACTAGTAGCAGCAGTAGCAGCAGCAACAGCAAGAGTATTAGTTGGAGTAGCAGTAGTAGTTGTGGGAGTAGTAGTAGCAGTAGTAAAGTAGTAGAGGAAGTTGTTGTTGAGGCAGTAGTAGTGGTAGCCACCATAGTAGTAGTAGTATTAATTATAGTAATTGTAGTAGCAGTAGTAGCAGTAGTACTAATCGAATTATTTGTAGCAGTATTTGCAGTAGTAGTAATAGTAGTCGTAGTAGTAGTACTAGTAGTAGCCGTACCAGTAATAATAGTTGCAGCAGTAGTACCAGTAGCGGCTGTTATATTAGTTGGAGTAGTAGTAGTAGTAGCTATAGCAGTAGCTGTAGCAATAGTAATAAAAGTAGGAGAAGTTGTAGTTGTTGCAGTAATAGTAGCAATAGTAGCAGCAGCTGTAGTAGTAGTAGTAGTGGTAACAGTAGTAATAGTAGCAGTAGTAGTAGCTGTAGTATCAACAACTGTAGTAGTTGTTGTAGTAGTTGGGGCAACAGCTGTAGTAGCGGTGTGTAGTAGCAGTAGTAGCAATAGTAGTAGCAGTAGTAGTAGTGGTAGCAGTTATCGTTGTAGCAGTAGGAGTAGTGGTAGCTATGGTAGTACTAGTCATTGTAGTAGTAGTGGTATCAGTAGCAGTAGTAATAGCCGTAGTAGTAGTGGTAGTAGAGGTAGTAGTAGTCGTCATAGATGTGATACTAGTAGAAGCAGTATTCGTAATGTAGTAGTAGTAGCAGTGGTCCTAGTATCAGTAGTAGCAGTAGCAGTTGTCACTATAGTAGTAGTTGTAGCAGCAATAGCAGTAGTAGCAATAGTTGTCGTAGTTGTAGCAGTAGTTGTAATAATAGTTGTAGTAGTAATAGCAATAGGAGGATTCATAGAAGTGATAGCAGAAGTAGTAGTAGTAGTCATAGTAACAGTAGTGGTAGTAGTGGTAGTCATAGCAGTAGTAGTAGTAGTCGTAGTAGTAGTGTTAGTAAAGAAGTAGTAGTAGTTGTAGTCGTACGAGTAGTAAGAATGGTAGGAGTGGTAATACTAGTAGTAGCGGTAGTACTAGCCATAGTTGCATTAGTAGGAGTAGGAATAGTTGTATAAGAAGTAGTAGCTGTGGCAATAGTAGTAGTAGCAGTCGTAGCGTCAGTAGTAGTACTACCAGTAGTAGTAGCAGTAGTAGCAGCAATTGTGGTGCTAGCAGTAGAAGTAGCCGCAACAATAGTAGTAGTAGTAGCATTAGTAGTTGTAGTACTAGCAGTAGCAGTAGTATTAGTCATAGTTGTAGTAGCAGTAGTAGTAGCGATAGCTGTAGTACTAGTAGTACTACCACTGCTGTTTCTACTACTACTCCTACTCCTACTACTGCTCCTACTACAACTACTAATACTACTATTACTACTACTACTACTACTACTACTCTTACACCGACTGCTGCTACTACTCCTACTATTAGTATTACTTCTACTGTTACTAATACTACTACTACTATTACTATTACTGCTACTATTACAACTTCTACGACTCCTACTACTACTACTCGTAACACTCCTAGTAGTACTGTTGATGTTGCTGTTGCAGCTCTTACTCCTGCTAGAACTGCTACAACTGCTCCAATTACTATTGTTGCTATGACTGCTACTACTACTTCGACTCCAATCACTGCTGCTACTCTTATTACTACCACTACTACAACTACCTGTACTACTACTACTACTGCTAGTACTACCACTATTACTATTACTATTACTACTACAACTACAACTACTACTACTACTACAACTACAACTACCACTACTGCTACTACTACCACAACTAGTACTACTATTCTTGCTACTGCTACTTCTACTACTACCACTAGTATAACTATTAATACTACAACAACTACTACTACTCCTAAAACTCCTACTACTACTGTAACTACTACTATTGCTGCTTCTCCTACTTCGACTCCAACTGTTGCTACTACTACCAGTCTAACTCTGACTCATACTTCTGCTACTGCTACTACTCCAACACCTACTCGTACTACTACTACTCCCTCTCCAACTACTACTACTGCAACAACTACTACCACTACAACTACAACAACAACAACTACTACTACTCCTGCTGCTGCTACTACTACTACTACTGCTACTGCTATGACTACTGCTACCACTACCCCTAAAACTCCGACTACTTCTGCAAATTCTACTGCTACTATTTCTTCTGCTACTACTACTACAACAACAACTACTTCTACGACTACTAAAATTCCGACTACTAATATTGCTATTGCTACACCTACAACTGCAACAACAACTACTACTACTACAATTACTAATCATACTACTAGTACTACAACTATTGCTACTACTCCCACTCCAACTCCTACACCTACTACTACTCCAACTACTGCTACCACTACTGCTACTACTACCACTAATGCTACTACCAATACTACTACTACAACTATAGCTGCTAATGCTGCTACTACCATTATTACTACCGCTACTGCTACTACTGCCATTTCTACTTTTACTACTACTACTCCTATTTCTACTACTATTGCTGCTATAAATGCTACAACTACTGCTACTACTACTGCTACTACTACTACAACTATAACTGCTACTACTATTTCTGCTACTACTACAAGTGCTACAACTGCAACTGCTACTACTACTACTATTACTACTACTACGACTACTACTATTATTACTATTACAACTACTGCTACAATGCCTACCACGAGTATGCCTACTATTGCCACTACTGCTGCTCCTACAACTGCTACAACAACCACTACTGCTTCTGGTAGCACTCGTAATACTATTCCTACTACTACTACTACTTCTACCATTACTACAACTACTACAATTACACCTACTCCAACTTCTACTACTACGACTACTACTAGCACTACTATTACTACTATAACTCCTATTGCTACTCTTGCTCCAACTGCAACCCCTACTACTACTCTGACAACTACAATGACTACCGCTACAACTGCTACTACTACTACTACTACTATAACTACTACTACTCGTTTTATTACTCCTACTACTACTACTTCAACTGCTACTGCTGCTACTACCACTACCACTACTACTTCTATTACTAGTACAACTGCTACTACTTCTACTTCTACTTGTACTCCTACAACTACTGCAACAATAACAACTACTATTATTGCTGCTGCTACTACCACTACAACTACATTAACTACTACTACTACTACTACTACTACTACTACTATTACTACTACTACTACTACTTTTACTACTATTACTTCAACTGCTAATACTAGTAGTTGTAGTACAACTACTGCTGCAAATACTACTATTATTACAACAACAACAACTACTACTACTACTACTATGAGTACAACTACTACTCCTACAACTCCTACTCCAACTACTACTCCTACTGCATATACTACTACTAGTACTTTTAAAGTACTACTACTACTACAACGACGACAACAACAACAACAGCAACTACTACAACTACTAATCCTACTTCTACTACTACTACTACAATAATTGCTACTCCTCCTACTGCTACTACTCCTCCTACAACTACTTCTACTACTGCTTCTACTCCTATTACTACTACTGCTATGACTACTAATACTACTACTACTACTTCTACTACTACTCTACTACAACTACTTCTACGACTACAACTGCTACAGCTACTGCTACTGCTACTACTACTACTACCACCACCACAAAGACTACTATTACTACTACTACTACTACTACAATTTCAAATACTACTACTACTACAACTAGTACCGCTACTGATACTACTTCTAAGACTATGACTACAACAATAACTACTGCTACAACTAATGCTACCAATACTACTATAACTACTGCAAAAACTACCACCGCAACTACTACTACTACTACTACTACTACTACTTCTTCTTTTACTACTACTACTGCTACTTCTACTCCCACTCCAACTTCTACTCCTACTACTACTCCTACTGCTACTACTACTACTACAACTGTTACAACAGCTACCACTTCTACTACAACTTCTACTACTATTGCTACAATAGTTACTACTGCTATCAGAACAACAACAACAACAACTACTCCTTCTACCTCCTCCGCTACTACAACTAATACTGCCACTACGGCTACTATTACTGCTACTACTACTAATACTAATACTACCATTAATCCTAATACTCCTACTACTACTACTACTAGTACAAATATTACTACTGCTACTACTCCTAACACTCTTCTACGTAATGCTACTACGGCTGCTACTGATATACGATAACGATACCACTAGACCTTTCTGGTATGGGAGGACTTTTGAGTCAATCAAATCGGCTGCTATCAAATCCCAATCGTCTGTTCACTCCATAATCAAATTCGAATCGTCTTCTCTCTCGTTATTGTACTCGTGGGAGTCGGTAGTGCACGAGAATTGTATCACGAGCGCAATTGAACCTATTTACCGGCAATCGAACGTATGCGCATTAACTTAAAGAAAGCTGACCTAACCGAGCTCTTTTCGTTCCCTGTTTAAGCGCGCTTATGAATCCTCAAACTACTCCGCTACAATCGGAGGAACGAACTACCGAGCTATAATCGAAAGCTTAGCTCAGTTAGCTTTACGGCTTATTAATACCACTACTAGTACTGCTACTACAACTACTACCAGTACTACTACTACTACCACTACAACAACAACAACAACTACCATTACCAATCTTAGTAATATTACTACTACTATGACTACTACCTCTACAACTACTCGTGCGGCTGCTACTATTACTACTGCTACCACTATGGCTACTACTACTACTCTTACTACCATTAGTCTACTATTATGACTTCCAATGCTACTACTACACCTACTCCAACTCCAACTGTGACTACTACTCCTGGTACTACTACCACTACCACTATAACTACTACTATTCGTAATATTATTCCAATTTCTACTACTACTACGACTACTGCTAGGATTACTACTACTACTACTACTACTACCACTACTACAAGAACTACGACTACTACTGCTACAACTATGACTACTACTGTTACAACTACTACAACTACAAAGACTTCTACTACTTCAAGTGCTAATACTACGACTACTTCAATTGCTAATAATACTTCTCCTACTACTACTACTACCACCACCACTACTACTACAACAACTAGTACCTTTATTGCTCCTACTACTACTACAACAACGACTACTACTACTCCTAATACTACTTCAAATACTACAACTTCTAAGACAACTACTACATTATTACTAGTACAACTACAAATTCTTCCACTACTGTTACTACTACTATTATGAATACTACTACAACTGCTACTTCTACTACTACTACTGCTACTGTGGCAAGTACTACTACCACTACAACAACAACTATGACCAATACAACAACTACTACTACTACTATTCGAACCCCTACTCCTACTACTACTACTAGTGCAGCTACTATTACTAATACAACTGCGGCTACTACTTCTACTATAGCTACTACAACTACTCTGAATACTATTACTACAACTACTACTACTACTACTACTACCACTACTACTACTACTACTACTACTACTACTACTACTACTACTACTACTACTACTACTACTACTACTACTACTACTACTACTACTACTACTACTACTACTACAACAACAACAACAACAACTACTACTCCAACTACTCCTACTACTAATCCAAAAACAGCACCAACTGCTATTGCTGCTCCCACTACCATGACTTCTACTACTACTACTAATACTACGACTTCAACTATGGCTATTACTGCTACTACTGTAGCTGCTGATGCTACTCCTACCACTATTACTGCTACTGCTACTAATACTACTACTAATCCTTATACTCCTACAAGTACTACTATTACTATTACAACTATTGTTGCCACTGCGATCGCTATTACTACTATTACTACTACGATTACTACTATTACTACTACAACTACTACTACTACTACTACTACTACTACTACTACTACTACTACTACTACTACTACTACTATTACTATTACTACTACTACTACTGCTGCTGCTACCACCACTACCACTACTGCTACCACCACCACCACCGCCACTACTACTACTACTACTACTACAACCACTACAACCACTACTGCTGCTATAACTACTACTACCACTACTAATACTACTATTACTACTAGTACTACTATTAATATGACTACTACTACTACTACTGCTATTAATACTACTACTACTACTACTACTACTGCTGCTGCTGCTGCTACTGGTACTGCTACTACTACTACTACTACTACTACTACTACATCTACTAATACTACTACTTCTGCTTCTACTACTACAACTACAACTACTACTGCTACTCCTAGTACTACTACTTCTATTAGTATCACTACTACTCCTATTCCTTTTACTATTACTACTTCTAATACTTCTGCTCCAACTCCAACTACTAGTACTGTTACTTCTATTACTACTACAACTATTGTGTTGCCACTGCTATTGCTACTCCCACTACCAATACTACTACTAATACTATTACTGTCGCTACTATGGCTATTGGTATTGCTACTACTACGACTTCACCCTCTACTACTTCTACTGCTAATAATACTGCTACTTCTTCTACTACTATGACTAGTACTACTACTACTACTAGTACCATTTCTACCGCTGTTGTTGCTGTTTCTAATACAACAACTACTACTATTGCTTCTACTACTCCTACTACAACTGCTGCTGCTACTAATACTATATTGCTATTACTACTACTACTACTACTTCTACCACTGCTGTTGTTGTTGCTCCTGCTATTGTTGCAACTATTGCCCGAACTACAACTTCCACTACTTCACCTATGATAACTATTATTGCTGCTATTATTGCTACACTAATAATGCTATTGCATATACTACAACCACTTCTAGTACTAGCGGTATTACTTTTGCTGCTGCTACTACCGCCCTACTTGTGTTACTATTGCTACTGCTATTATTATTACTACTCCTACTACTGCTACTACTGCAACAAGTGCTACTACTGCTACTACCTGTGCTACAATAGCTGCTTCTGCTACTACCTATGCTACTATAGCTGCTACTGCTACTTCTACTGCGACTGGTACTACTGCTGCTAGTATTGCAACTATCACTGCTACAATTTCTACTATGACTACTACTGCTACTACTACAAAAACAACAACAACTACTCCCACTACTGCCGCTGCTACTACAACTGCTACTGCTTCTATTACTACTTCTACTACTACGACTACTACTACTCTTGCCACTACTACGGCTACAACTGTTGGTACTACTGCAATGACCACTACTACTGCTATTACTATTACTACTGCTATTGTGCTACAAGTTCTACTATTACTTTTCCTACTACTTTTATAGATACTACTACTACTACTTCTGCTACTACTACTACCATTACCACTACGGCTACAACCACCACCAACACTACTACTACTACTGCTACTTCTGTTGCTATTACTGTCACTACTACTACTGCTACTGCTACTTCTGTTGCTATTACTATCACTACTACTACTACTGCTACTGCTCCTACTTCTACAACTGCTATTACTGCTACTGCTACTACTACTACAACAACAACTACTACTACTCCTACTACTACTACTTATTCTTCTTCTACTACTACTACTACTACTACTACCACTGCTACTCCTCCTGCTGCTGCAACTAGAGCTCCAGCTTCTACTACTACTAGTACACCCTCCATGACTGCTACTATTATTGCGACTGCAGCTACTCCTACAGCTTCTACTGCTACTATTACTATACTACTACTATTACTGAAGCCGCTGCTGCTACTTGTACAACTTCTGCTACTATTACTACTACTGCTGCTACTACTTCTAGTGCTACTGCTACTCCTACTAATACAACCACTACTACTGCTACTACAATAACAACTACTACTGCAACTACAACAACTACTACTACAACCAATACTACTAGTACTACAACTACAACTACTACCGCTACTGCAATAACTACTACTACTACTATTACTACGACTTCTACTACTACTCCTTCCAGTACTACCATTGCAACTACTATGACCACTACTCCTACTTCCACTCTTATTACTACTGCAACTACTACTACTACTACTACTACTACTACTACTACTAGTAAACCTTCCAGAACTACCACTACTACTACAGCAAGAACAACAACAACTACTACTACCACTATTACTACTAGCACTACTACTAGCACTACTAAAACTACTAGTACCACTACTACTCCTGCTGTTGTTGTTGCTACTACTACTACTACTACTAGTACTAGTACTACAACTTCTAGTAGTAGTAATGGTAGAGTTGAAGTAGTAGTTGTTGTTGTTGTAGTAGTAGTAGTAGTAGTTATAGTGGTAGTGGTACTATTAGCAATACTAGTAGTAGTAATGGTAGAGTTGAAGTAGCAGTAGTAGTAGCAGTAGTAGTAGTCATAGTAGTGGAAGAAGTAGGAGGAGGAGTAGGTGCAGTTATAGACGTAGTATTAGGAGCAGCAGTAGTAGTAGTAGAAGTACTTGGAGTATTATAAGCAACAAAAGTAGTAGCAGTAGTCACAGTAAGAGTGCAAGTAGTTGTAGTTGGAGTAGTAGCAGTAGTAGCAATAGTACTTGTAGTAATAGGAGTAATAGTAGTAGTACCAGAAGCAATAATACTGGCTCTACTATAAATGCTGCTACTGCTACGAATGCCACTACTATTGCTGCTACTCCTACTACATCTACTCCTACTGCTCTAGTAGCTATGACGGCTGCTGCAGCTACTATTGCAACTACCACTTCTACTACCTAAACTTTTATTACTAATACTACTGCTTCTGCTACTACTATTATTAGTACTACCACTGCTACTGCAATTGCTACAGCTGCTACTATAGATAGTTCAGCTTCTACTACTACTACTACTACTACTACAACCACTACTATTACTACTTCAGCAACTACTTGTACTAATGCTACTAACACTACTACAACTACTACTATTACTACTTCAACATCAACAACAACTGCTACTAGTACTCCTGCTGCTGCTACTACTACTACTGCTACTACTTGTACTACTACTACTCCTATTCCTACTACTACTGCTACCACTACTATTACTAATTCTACTACTCCTACTCCTGCTACTATAACTACTATTTCCACTACAACTTCACCTAATCCTACTACCACAACAACTACTACTATAGCATCTACTACAATTACAATTACTATGCCTGCTACTACTTCTACTATTACTACTACTTCTACTATTATTGCTGCTGTTACTGCTTCTACTGCTACTCCTACTACTACAACAGCAACTACTACTACTTCTACTACTAATACTCCTACTACTACTATTAGTACGGCTACTACTATTACGGCTACTACTACTTCTACTACTATTAAAACTACTACTGCTGCCACAACAGCTTCAGCTACTACTAAAACTGCTACACCTACTACTGCTACTTCTACTACCGCTACTCCTGCTACTACTACTACAATTACTCCTATGGCTATACTACTACGTCAACTACTGTTATCTAACTACTACTGCTACTACAATGACTGCAACTACTACTATTGCTGCTGCTACTACAACTATTGTCACTACTACCACTATGACTACTAAAATTACTACTACTGTTGCTGTTACTACTACAACTACTACTTCGGCGACTACTACAACAACAACAACAACTACTACTACTATAGTAGCTACTGCTACTACTACAATGCTACGGATACTACTACTACTATAACTACTACTACTACTGCTACTACTACTACAACTCTTACTACAACTGCTGCTATAGCGACTACTACTACTAATTATATTGCTGCAACTATAGCTACTACAACTACGACTATCACTATTGCTACTATAGCTGCTACTACTACTACTTCTGCTGCTACCACTACTGCTCCTACTACTTCAGCTAGTTCAGCTGCTATTACTACTGCTGCTATTACTACTGCTACTACTATTGTTATACAATAACTATAACTACTATTACTATAGCTGCTACTTTTTGAATTACTACTCCTACTACTAGTACTACTGCTGCTACTATTACTACTACTATTACTACTACTACTTCTATTGCTACTATTACTACTGTTACTACTATTACTACTACAATTACTACTACTGTTACTACTATAGTTACTACACCTGCTACAATTACTATTACTACTACTAATACTCCTACTACTGCTACTACAAATACAACTACAACTACTGCTACCACTACTGCCACTACTGTTACTACAACCACAACTACTACTATACTATTACAGCTATCGCAGTTGCCGCTACCACTACTACTACTGCCACGATTGCGGTCACTACTGCTACTACAACTAGTACACCTTCTACTACCACCACTACTACTTCTACAACTACTACTACTACAACTATTACAGCTACTGCCACTACTACTACTACTCGTCCTACTACTACTTCTCATTCCACTACTGCTACTTCTGCTACAATTTCTACTACTTCTAATATTAGTATCATCGTAGTTACTGCTACAGTTACTGTTACTTCTTCTCCAACTACTACTACCACTGCTGCTACTACTGCCTCTTCGATTAATTGTAATACTACTACTACTACTACTGTGAATACTCCAACTACAACTACAACAATAACTACTACGACTGCTACAACAACAACTACTACTACTATTACAACAACAACAACTACTACTACTATTGCTTCTGCTGCTGCTACTACTACTACTACTTCTACTACTAATTCTCCTGCAATAGCTACTACTACTCCTAGTACTACTACCACAACTACTACTCATACTACTACTCCTATTGCTACTACTATGATTACCGCTACTACTACTGCTACTACTTTTACTACTACCACCATCACCACTATTACTACTACTACATCTACAACAACAACTACTACTACTATTACTACTCCTACTACTACTACAACTACTCCTATTACTACTACTAAAGTTGTCGCTGCTGCTGTTGCGACTGCTACAACTACTAATACTAACACTAATACTACTCCTACTATGACTCCTATTACAACAACAACAACTACTACTACTACTACCACATCTACTTCTACTACTACTACTAGGACTACTAGTACAACAACTACTGCTACTACTGGTACTACCACTATAACAATTACTGCTACTACTACTACTAATACGACAACAACAACTACTACTACTACTATTGCTACTACTACTACTACTACTACTACCAATCCTACTACTACTACAACCTCCACCATTAATACTACTACTACTACAGAAACAACATCTAGTACTATTACTACTACTACTACCATTACAACTAATACAACTACAACAACTACTACTACCACTATTACTACTACTACTACTACTATTACTGCTACTACTACTACGACTACTACTATTGATACCCCTAAACCTACTACTGCTTCTCTTACAACTGCTACTACTACTACTACTACTACTACTACACCTACTACTGATTCTCTTACTGCTGCTACTACTACTATTCCTGCTACTATAATTTCTACTACTACTACTGCCACTTCTGCTACTACCTCTGCAACTACTACTTCTAGTTCTGCAACAGTGTCTGCTACTAATTATGCTACTACAAGCACAACTACTACAACTAATAACACTATTACTAATACTACTACTATTACTGCAGTGACTACTACTACTACTACTACTTCTACTACTACTTCTACTACTACTACTATTGCTAGAACTACTGCTACTACTTCTGCTAGTACTACTACAGCAACTACCACTGCTATGACTACCACTATAATTACTACTACTACGACTATTACTACCACTACTACAACTACCGCTGCTACTGCTACCGCCACTACTGTTACTACTACTGCTGCAACTATCGATACTACTTGTACTTCTAATACTACTACTACTACTACTAGTGTTGCAATTGCTGTTACCACGACAACTACTACAGCTACTGCTGCCACTATTACTGCCACTACTACCACTACTGCTGCTACTACTACTACTACTAGTACTAAAACTGCTCCTGCTGTTGTTGCTGCTACAGCTACTACTGCTACTACCACTAATACTACTACAACTACTATTGCTACTTCCACTACTACTGCTGCTACGACAACTTCTATACAGAAGCTACTACTACTAATACTTCTTCTACTACTACTATTTCTACTACTACTGCTACTGTAGTTGCTTCTACTACTACTACTAATACTACTAATATTGCAAGTACTGCAACTAATATTGCTTCTACTACTGCTGCAACTACTACTATTTCTAGTACAACTACTACTACTGCGACTACAATAGCTACAGTTGCCTTTGCCATCGCTACTACTGTTGTTGCTGCTGTGAGCACTACTATCGCTATTACTTCTCAAACTACTACTGCTGCTGCTACTATTACTACTGCTAGCACTACAATAACTACTACTACGAGTACTATTACTACTACGACTCCTACCGCTACTGGTACTACCACTACCACTACTACTGCGGCTGCTACTACTATCGCTACTACAATTACAATTGCTATTGATGCAGCAGCTACTACTACTACAACTCCTATATCTCCAACTACTACTACAACAACTACAACTCCTAACACTCGTACTACCACTACTACTACTACAACTAATACTCCTACTACAACTATTATTACTTCTACCATTTCTACTACTATCTCAACTACTACTAATACTACAGCTATTACTGCTACTACTACAACTACTACTCCTACTACTTTTGCTACTCCTATCACAACTTCTACTACTACTACTACAACTAGTATACCTATTACAACTGCTACTACTACTGCTACTAATACTAGAACTATTATTACCACTGCTACTACTACTACAACGACCACTCCAGCTACCACTACACCTACTACTACTACTACTCCTCCTACTGCTGAAACTACTTCCGCTACTTCTCCTATTGCTGTTGCTGCTGCTGCGGATGTTGCTACTACCACAACTGCTACTACCAGTACTACTAATACTACTACTGCTAATGTTGTTACTACTACTACTACTACTGCTACTACTATTATTATTATTATTACTACTACTACTACTACTGCTACTGCTACAACTACTACTAATCCTACTACAACAACTACTACTGCTGCTACTATTCCTACCACTACTACTAGCACAGCTACTACTACTGCTGCTACTACTACTACAACTAATACTACTACTGCTACAACAGCTACTACTACTACACTTGCTTCGCCTAATACTCCAACTACAACTTCCACTACTGCTATTACTACAACTGCGACTACTACTTTTGTACTAATGCTACTACTGCTACTTCTGCTACAACTGCTACTACAACAATAACTACTACTACTCCTAATATTCAAATTATAACTTCCACTATTAATACTACTACTACTACTATTACTATGATTGTGACTACTACTATTCGCACTTTAGTTGCTACTCCCACTACAAGCATGACTACTACAACTAATACTCAATGACTACTACTACTACTACTACTACGACTACTACCACAACAACAACAACAACAACAACAACAAAAACTACTACTACTACTACTACTACTACTACTAGTACTACTACTACTACAACTACTACTACTAATTCTACTCCGACTACAACTAACACTATGACTACTACTACAAATACAACTACTATTACTACTAATACTACTACCCTAACTACAACTACTACTCCTACTTCTGCTGCTCCTACTACTATAACAACTGCTACTACTGCTTCTACTACTACTACTACTATTCATAATACTCCAACTATAACTTCAACAACCACTACTTCTACTTCTACTACTACTACTACTGCAGCCACTTCTACTAGTACTACTACAACTTCTACTACTCCTACCACTACTGCTACTACTACTACTCCAACTAGTACACCTATTATTACTACTACTACTGCTGCTGCTGCTCCTACTACACGTACTACTACTACTACTCCTACTACTACTGAAACTGCTTCTGCTACTACTATTACTACTGCAGCTGTTGTGGTTGTTTGTACTAATACAACTGCTACTTCCAGCATTACTATAACTACTACTACTAATACTGTTACTACTTCTACTAGTAATAGTACTAGTACTACTACTACTACTACTACCACTACTACTACTACTACTACTACTACTACTACTAATACTACTACTAATACTACTAGTACTACCACTACCACTCCTACTACTACTACTACAACTACTACTTCTTCAACTACTATTCCTACTTCAACTACTATGACTACTACCACTACTTCTACTCCTGCTACTACTACTACAACAACAACTACTAAAACAACTTCTATTACTACAATAACTACTACTACTACTGCTGCTGCTGCTGCTACTACTACTACTACTACTACTACAGCAACTACTACTACTACTACTACTGCCACAATTGCTAATGCTACTACTACTCCTCCTCCTAATACTCCAACTACAACTTCCACTACTACTACCACTAATATCATTACTATGACTGTGACTACTACTACTGGTACCACTGCTAGTACTGCTTCTGCAATTACTACAACCACTTCTGCTACAACTACTACTACTAGACCTAATACTCCAACTATAACTTCCACTATTACAAGAACTACTACTCCTGTTACTTTGACTGTGACTACTACTACTAGTACTTCTGCTGCTACTCCTAATATAAGCACGAATACTACAACTAGTACTCAACTACTACTACTACTTCTACTACTACTGCCACTACAACAACAACTACTACTACTACTAATTCTACTCCGACTACTACTACTATTATGACTACTACTACTCATACAACTACTATTACTACTACTACAACAACCCTAGCTATAGCTACTACTATTGCTACTACTACTACTGCTGCTGCTCCTACTAATACTCTGATTGCTACTACTAATACTACTAATACTCCAACTATTACTTCAACAACAACTACCACGACTGCTACTACTACTACTACAACAACAACAACAACAACTACTACTACTTCTACTACTCCTAATTCCCCTACTATAGCTACTACTACTACTGCTACTACTATTACTTCTACTATTGCTACTACTTTTACTACTATCATCACCACCACCGCGACAACTACTACTACTACAACTACAACAACAACAACAACTACTACGACTACTCCTACCACTACACTACTACTATTACTACTACTACTACTACTAGTACAACTACTACTACTCCTATTTCTACTACTACTACTGCTAATGCTGTAGCAACTGCTACAACTACTAATACTACTCCTACTATGACTACTTTTACAGCAACAACAATAACAACAACAATAACGCAATAACAACAACAACAACAACTACAACTACTAAAACTACTACAACTACTACTTCTATTAGAACAACAATTGCTACTGCTACTACTAATATGACAAGAATTACAACAACTAGTACAACTAGTACTACTACTACTACTACCATTACTACTAATTCTACAACTACAGCTGCTACTGCTACTACTACCACCACTACTACTAGTACGACTAGTCTATTCCTACCCCTACACCTACTAGTACGACTGGTCTATTCCTACCCTTACTTCTACTACTACTACTCCTAGTACTACTACGACTAACACTACTACTACAACTATTCCTACTTCTACTCCTACTGACACTACTACTGCAACTATTCCTGCTCTAACTTCTAGTACTACTACTTCTACCCCTACCACTACTACTAAAACTGCTACTACTACTCCTACTCCAACTCCCATTACTTCTACTACTACTACCACTACTACCCATACACCAACAACAACAACTCCAATTACGACTACTACTATAACTATTATTACTACTTTTGCACCTAGTACTACGACTACTACCACTACTACTACTTCTACAACTAATACGACGACTACTACTACGACTACTACAATAACTACTACTACTGCAACTACTGCTACTATGACTAGTACTACTACCGCTACCGCTACAACTACTACTACAACTATTACTACTACTAATACCATGACTACTCCTACGACTACTACCACAACTCCTACTGCTACAACAACTACTCCTACTACTACGACTATTACTACTACTACTACAATTACTACAAATTCTCCTACCACAACTACTAATACCGCTACTACTACTACTACTACTACTACTCCTCTACTACTTCTACTACCACTACTTCTAATACAACTGTTACAACAATAACTACTACTATTACTGTTACTACTACTACGATGACTACTGGTACCGCAACTACTTTTACAGCTACTACTGCTACTAATACTCCCGCTACTCCTACTACTGCTACAAGTACTACTACAGCTAGTAATACTACTACTACTACAACTACAACTACTACTACTACAATTACAACTGCTACTTCTACTACTACTCTATGACTATTACTGTTACTAATGCTTCCACTACTACCACTACAACAGCTATTACTGCTACTACTGCCACTACAACAACTACTAGTACTACTACCCCAACAACCACTACTACTACTAGTGCTAATACTACTACTACACCTACTACTACTATTGCTACTATTACTACTACTACTGCTGCTGCTACTACTACTACTACTTCCAATACTAGTACTAGTACTACTACTACGACTACTACAACTACTACTACAACTACTACTAATACGACTACTACTACTGGTACTACTGGTACTACTACTGCTGCTACTATGACTACTATTACTATGACTACTACTACTACTGACACTAATACTACTACTACTACTACTATTGCAGCTGCTACTACTACTACTATTAATATTGTTGCTGCTATGACTACTATAACTACTGCTTCTACTACTACTATTGCTACTACTAATGTAACCACTAATGCTGCAACTACTACTAGTAATACTACTATTGTTATTACAACAACTACTACTATGGCTACTACTTTTGTTGGTACTATCGCTACCACTTCCATAACTGCTACTGCATCTACTAGTACTACGGCTATATTGAATACTCTAGTATTGCTGTTCCAACTACTACTACTACAACTACTATTACTATTGCCACTACTGCTGCTGTTACTCCTGCTGCTACTACCACTACTGTCGCTACTACTAATCCTGCTACTACTACTACAACTATTGCTACTATTATGGCTATTACTGCTGTTGTTGTTGCTAGTATAGCTATTACTACAACTACTACTGCTACTACTGCTACTGCTATAATTTCTACTACTACATTGCCACTTCTGCTTCTACTTCTGGAACTATTACTTCTAGTTTTTCAATAGTGTCTTCTGCTACATATGTTACTACCACTACTACTACTACTAACACTTTAACCACTACTACTACTATTACCACTACTACTACTGCTACTACTACTATTGCTACTAGAACTACTACTACTACTACAACTACAACTGCTTCCACTACTAACATCACATTTGCGACTACTTATGGTACTACTTCTGCTACTACAAGAATAATAACTACTACTACTACTACTACCACTACTACTTCTGCTACTACAACTACTACAACCAAGAGAACTACTACTACTACTACAACTACCACAACTAGTAGTAGTAGTAGTAGTTGTTGTTGTTGTAGTAGTAGTTGTTGTAGTAGTAGTAAAGGTAGCAGTCGTAATAGTAGTAGTAGGAGTAGTAGTTGTAGCAGTAGAAGTAGTAGTAGCAGTAGAAGAAGTAATAGTATTTGGAATAGTAGTAGCAAAAGTAGTAGTCATAGTAGTAGTTGTAGTAGTCACAGAAGTAATAGTAGTAGTAGTAGTAGTGGTAGTAAGAGGAGGAGGAGGAGTAGTAGGAGTATGAGAAGTAGTAGTAGTAGTAGCAGCAGCAGTTGAAGTAGTAGTAGCAGTCATAGTTGTAAGGGTAATAGCAGTAGCAATAGCAGTTGCTGTTGTACAAGTAGTAGTAGCAAAAGTGGCAATAGTAGTAGCAGTTGTAGAAGTAGTAGTAGTAGTAGTAGTTGTTGTTGTATTAGTCGCATTAGTTGTAGCAGTAGTCATCGTTGCAGTCGTAGCATTAGTTGGAGTAGTTGAAGGTAATAGTAGTGTTAGTAGTAGTTGCAACAAGAGCAGCAGCAACAGTAATAGTTGTTGTAGTAGCAGCTATCTCAGTAGCATTAGTAGTAGTAGTAGGAGCAGTAATATTAGCAATAGTAGTTGTAGTAGTAGTAGAAGTAGCAGTTGTAGTAGTAGCAGTAGCTGTAGTGGATGTAGTTATTTTAGTAGAAGTGTTTGTAGTAGTAGTTGAAGTAGTAATTATTGTAGTAGTAGTAGTAGTAGTAGTAGTAGAAGTAGTCGTAGTAGAAGTATTACTAGTAATAGTAGTAGTAGTAGTCATGGTAGTTGTAGTAGGAGTTGCAGTAATAGTAGCGGGACTAGTAGTAGCAATAGTAGTAGTAGTAGCAATAGGAGTAGCAGTAGCGAAAGCAGTAGTAGCTGAAAAGTAGTTGTAGTAATAATTGTTGTTATAGGAGTAGTACTAGTAGCAATAGGAGGAGGAGGAGGAGTAGTAGTGGTAGTGGTAGTCGTAGTAGTAGTAATATTAATAAGACTAGTATTAGTAGTAATAGTAGTAGTTGTTGGAGTAGTAGTAGTGCTAGTAGTAGTAGTGCTAGTAGTAGTAGTTATAGTAGTAGTAGTAGTAGTAGTACTAGAGGTAGTAGCTATAGCAGTACTAGCAGTAGTAGTTGTTGTAGTAGTAGAAGTAGAGGTAGTAGTTGTAGTAACCATAATAGTAGTAGTTGCAAAAGTAGTAGTAGTAGTTGTTGTTATTGTTGTAGTCATTCTAGTAGCAATAGTAGTAGAGGTAGTAGTAGTAGCAGTCGTAGATGTAGTTGCTGAACTAGTAGCAATAGTAGTAGCAATGATTGTAGTAGAGGTAGTAGTAGTAATAGTAAGAGTGTTATTAGTAATACAGTAGTTGCAACTATAGTTTTAGTTGGAGTAGCAGTAGTTATAGTGACAAAAGTAGTAGCAGTAGTAAGAGTAGTAGTACTAGTAGCAATAGTTGTAGTTGTAGTAGGTGTAGTAGTAGTAATAGTAGTTGTTATTGTTGTAGTGGCAGCATGAGTAGTATAAGTAGTAGTAGCAGCAGCAGTAGTTGCAGTAGTAGTAGCGGTGGCACTAGTTATAGCTGTAGTAGCAAGAGGAGTTGCTATAATAGGAGTATAATTAGTAGTAGTAGCGGTAGTAGTTGAAGTTGTAATAGCAGTAGCAGTAGTAACTGTAGTAGTACTAGCAGTTGTAACAGTAGTAGTAGTAGCGTTAATTATAGTAGTAGAAGTGGTCACATAAATAGTAGCAGTAGAAGTAGTTGTAGTAGTAGTAGGAGGAGGAGAAGTAGTTGGAGTAGTAGAACTTGTTGTGTAGTATTGGTAGTAGTAGTAGTGGCAGTAGTACTAGGAGTGGAAGCACTAGTAGCAGCAGTAGTAATTATCGTAGCAATAGGAAGAGTAGTAGTAGGAGTAGCAAAATTAATTATCACAATAGTAGTAGCAACAGCAGATATTGTAGTCACAGTTGTAGTAGTAGTAGTAGTAGTAGCAGTAGCAGTATTAGCAATTGTATTAGTAGTACTAGTTGTAGCCGCGATAGTAGAAGTAGCAATAGCAGTAGTAGTAGTGGCATTAGTACTACTAGTGGCAGAAGTGGTAGTCATAAAAGTAGTTGTAGCAGCGATAGTAGTCATCGTAGTTGTAGTTGCAGTTGTCATAGTAGTAGTTGTAGAAGTGCTGGTAGTAGTGGGAGTAGTAGTAGTAATATGTGTAGGAGAAGGAATAGTAGGAGTAGTAGTACGAGTAGCAGTAGTAGTAGTAGTCGGAGGAGTAACAGTAGTAGTAGTAGTAGTAATCGGAGTAGCAGTAGCAGTAGTAAAAGTCATAGTAGTTGTAGTAGGAGTAGTAGTAATTGTTGTAGTTTTTGTGGTCGTAGTAATAGTACTAATAGTAGCAGTAGGAGTAGTAGTTGTCGTAGTACTATAGTAGTAATCATAGTAGTAGTAGTTGTGATAGTAGTAGTAGTAGTAGTCATAGTAATATTAGTAGTAGTAGAAGTAGTAGTAGTAATAGTAGTAGGAGTATTATTTATAGTAGTAGTTGTTGTTGTAGCGGCAGTTGAAGTATAGCAATAGTGGTATTGGTAGTAGTAGTAATAGTCATAGTAGTAGTACTTGTACAAGTAGTAGTAGTAGTAGCAGTAGTAGTAGTAATTGTAGAAGTAGTAGTAATAGTAATAGCAGCAGTATTAGTACTAGTATTAGAAGTAGTAGTAGTCATAGTAGTAGTAGTAGAAGTAGTAGTTGTAGTTGTTGTAATAGTAGTAGTCATAAGAGTAGTAGTAGCAGTAGTAGCAGCAGTAGAAGTTGTATTAATAATAGTAGATAGT
>RXID01018952.1:5000-11478 GCA_005019695.1 Trichopus zeylanicus subsp. travancoricus | reverse complement strand
ACTACTACTACTACTACTACTACTACTACTACTACTACTACTACTACTACTACTACTACTAGCACTGCTTCTACTCCAATAAATACTACAATTACTACTACTAATACAACCACTCCTATTGCTATAGCTACTACTCCTACTACTACTGCTGCTGTTGCTACAGCTACCACTACTACTTCTACAACTACTAATTCGACTGGTACTTCTACAACTACTACTACCACCCCGACTGCTAACACTACTACTACTACTACTACGACTACAACTACTCCTATTGCTACTACTACTACTACAGCTACTCCGACTGCTACTACTTCTACTGCAACTACTACTACAACAATAACAACTACTATTGCCACCACATCAACAACTCCTCCTCCTCCTACTGCTACTACAACTACCCCTGCTATTACTACTACTTCTACTACTACTCCAACTCCGACTCCTATTGCTGCTCCTAGTACTACTTCTACTACTACAATGACTGCTACAACAACTACAACTATACTACTTCTTCAACTACCATTGCTACTACTATTCCTGAAACTACTGCAACTCATACTGCTATTACTACTATAACTGTTGCTACCAGTACTACTACTACTCCAATTACTAAAACTACTGTAGCTACTACTATTACTACTACTACTACTACTACTCCAACTACTAGTATAACTTTGACTATTACTGTGACTACCGCTACTCCTTCCCCTACACATACTCCTCCTACTAGTACTTTACTACTACTGCTACTACTACTGCGATAACTATTACTACTTCTACTTCTACTACAACTACTACAATTGCAACTAGTACTACTACTACAACAACAACAACTACTACCACCACCACAACTACTGCTACTACTACTACAACTATTGCTAGTACTACTGCTACTACTACTAATACTAACTACTACTACTACTTCTACTTTTACTACTACTACTACGACTACTATGACCACTACTACTTCTACAACAATAACAAAGACAACAACAACAATTGCTACTACTACTACTGCTACTACTACTACTACTACTACTACTACTACTACTACTACTATTCCTCCTACTCCTCCTAGTACTACTACTGCTACTTCTACTACTCCTACTACTACTGCTATTTCTTCTACTCCTTGCACTACTACTAATATAACTACTACTACTCCTGCTACTCAAACTACTACTATGACTTCTACTACTACCCCTATTGCAATCACTACTACTATTGCTACTACCACTCATATTACTACTACTACTACTCCAATTTTTGCGTCTACTACTATTACTACGATTACTGCTACTACTGCTACTAATGCTACTACTACTATTACTATTACCGCTATTGCAACTAATTCTTCTACTACTTCTGTTGCTACGGCTACTCTTCCTTCTACTACTACTTCAACTACTACTATTACTACAGTTACTACTACTACTACTACTACTACTACTACTACCACTACTACAACTATTAAGACTACTACTTCTACTACTGCTACTACTGTTACAACTACTTGTATAACTACTACTACTATTACTACTACTATTACTAGTACAACTACTACTGCTATTGCTACTAGTACAACTACTACTGCAACAACTACTACAAACACCACTACTACTACTACTATTACTACTACTACTACCATCACTACAGCTGCTACTGCTGCTACAACTACTGCTACTAGTGCAACTACTACTACTACTAATACTACTACTACTACTACTACTACTACTACTACTACTACTATTATTAGTATGACTTCTACTACTACTACAACTGCTACTACTACTCCTACTGCTACTATTGCTACTACTACTGCTACTAGTGCTACTACTACTACAACTACTTCTACTGCTACTACTACACTACGACCACTACTACTACTAGTGCTACTACTACTACTACTGCAATAACTACTGCTATCCCAACTAATACTTCTATAATTACTACCACTACGACTTTTACTACTACTACAGCTGCTAATACTACTACTACTAGTGCTTCTACTACTTCTACTACTACTACTACAGCAACTACTACTATTGCAACTACTATTGCAAAAACTTCTGCTACTGCGACTACTAGTACTACAGTTACTACTTTTGCTAATACTATTATGCTACTACTATTCCCACAACTGCTGCTACTATAACAAATACTACTAGTACAACAACAACTACTACTACTACCATCCGTACTACAACTGTTACAGCTACTACTCTTAGTACTGCTATTGCTACTACTACTTCAACTACCACTACTACAACTACTAGGACCGTTGCTTCAACTGCTACTGCTACTACTACAACTACTATATCTACTGCTGCTACTACTCTTGCTACTGCTACAACTCTTGCTGCTACAACTACTACTACTACTTCTTGTACTACTATTGTAACTACTACTACTAATAGTACAACAACAACAACTACTACTACTACTACTATTGCTACTAGTACTACTACTCTTACTGTTGCTAGTACTATTGCTACTTCTATTACTGCACATGCTGTTACTCCTACTAATACTACATCTGCAACTACTAGCATTACTATTAATACTACTACTACTACTAATACTTTACAACCACAACTACAATTGCTATTACTACTATTTCTGCTACTATTGCTACTTCTACTACTACCACCACTACCACTACTACTACTATTATTATTATTATTACTACTACTACTACTACTACTACTACTACTACTAATGTTGCCGTTGTTGCTCCAACTACTACTACTACCACTACTGCTGCTATTACTACTACTACTACTAGTACTGCTGCAGCTGTTGCTGCAACTACTACTTCTGCTACTATAGCTAATACTATTACTTCTCTGACTATAACTACTGCTACTACTACTAGTACTATTACTACTGCTCCAACTTCTACTATGACTAAAGCTTCTACTACTACTACGACTACTACGACTACTATGACTACTATTACTACTACTACTACTATTACAAGCACTACTACTGCTACTACTATTACTACTACTACAACTATTGCGGCTGCTACTACTACTATTGCTACTACTATCATGGTACTACTACTCTACTGTAGCTACTACTACTATTACTATAGCTACAAATACTGCTTCTACTACCACTACTACTATTACTACTACTACTACTACTGCAGCTACTGCTAATACTACTACAACAGCTGCAACTACTACTAACACAACAACTTCTACTACCACTACTGCTGATGCTGTGTCGCTGCTGCTGCTGCTACTACTGTATCTACTTCTACCACTATTATTATTACCGCTACTACTAATACTACTACCACTGCTACTGTTGCTGTTGCCGCTACTACTACAACTATACCAACTTATCCTACTACTATAACAACTTCTTCTCCTATGGCTACAACTGCTGCTACTACTGCTGCTTCTATTGGTACTACTACTACTACTGCTACTACCACTACTTTGACTACCATTATTATTGCTGTTGCTACTTTTGCTACTACTACTACGGCTACTACTACCACTGCCATTAATACTACAATAATTACTGCTACTACTGCCACTAGCGCTATTTCAACTACCACTCCTATTATTGCAACTACTACCACTGCTACTAATATTACTGCTACTACCACTATTGCTACTATTGCTGCTACTACTACTACTACAACTACTACTACTGTTACTACTACTACTACTACCAGCACTACTGCTACTACTACTGTTACTACTACAACTACAACTACTAGTACTACTACTACTTCTACCATTAGTACTACTACCACTTCTACTACTGTTGCTGCTGCTCCTACTACTATATTACTTCTACTACAATAATTACTACTACTACTACTACTACAACTACTATTGCCACCACCACTACTACTACTACTACTATTGCAACTACTATGTCTACTACTTCTGTTACTACTATTACTCTACTATTAATGCTATTTCTTCTACTGCTACTGCTAGTTCAGCTACAACTTCTACTACTACTATCACTCTTGCTAGTACTCCTAATACAACCACTACTACTTCTACTTGCACCACTACTCCTACTACTACTACTACTACCCCTACTTTTACGATAACTACTGCTGCTGCTACTACTACAACAACTACTACTATTACCACAATAAGTGCTACTATTAATACTACCACCACAACTACTACTATTACTACTGCTACTACAACTACTTCTGCTGCTACTCTTGCTACTACTCCCACTTCTACTACCACCACTCCTACTACTACTGCTACTACTACTACAAGAACAACAACTACAACTACTACTGCTGCAGCGGCTACAACTATTGCTACTGCTACTTCTCCAACTACTAGTCCTTCCTTTGCTACCATTATGACAACAACAACAACTACTACTACAACCGCTACAACTACTGCTACTACTACTGCTATTACCGCTACTACTACTACCTCTACAACAACAACTACTACTACTATAGCTACACCACTAATACAACTACTACTACAACTACTACTGCAACCACTACTGCTGCTGCTACTACTACTACTACTACCTCTACTACTACTATAACCACTGCTACGACTACAAGTACTACTAGTACTACTGCTACCTCTACAACTACAGGTATTGCTACTACTACTACACTACTGTTACACTACTATTACACCACTACTACAACTACAACTATTGCTACTACCACTACTACTACTTCTATTATTGCTACTACTGCTACTACTACTACTACTACTACTACGATTACCACTTCTACTACTACTACTATAACTACTACTACTACAACTACTAGTTTGACAACTACTCCTACTACTAGTACTACTACTCCCACTACTACTGCAACAACTACAAATATTGGTACAACTACTACCTCTACTATAGCGACTACTACTACTACTACTACTTCTAAAACAACAACTGCTGCTACTACTACTCCTCCTCCTACAACTACTACTACTCCTCCTACTACTATTACTACTACTACTACTGCTACCACTACTACATCTACTAGTAATAATACTACTACTTCTACTACTAATACTACTATTACTATTACAACTGCTACAACTACTACGACTGCTCCTCCTCCAACTCCTCCTCCTGCTACTACCAGCACTACTACTACAACTACTACCATGTTTACTACAATTACTGCTACTTCTACTACCGCTACTACTACAACTACAACTACTACTACAACAACAACTACTACTATGGCTACTACTACCTCTGCTACTAACAAAACTACTACTACTACTACTACTGCAAAATCAATAGCTACTACGATTACTATTAGTACTACAACTACTAGTACTATTACTTATACTGCAACAAATACAGCAACTGCGGCTGATATTGCCACTACAACTGCGACTACACTCGTACAACTACTACTATCGCTACCATTACTGCTCCTACTACTGCAATTACTACTGCTACTACTACTACTGTTGTTGCTACTATAAATACTACTATTAAGCTTGCTAGTAGTACTATAGTAGCTACTACTAGTAATATTGCTGCAACTACTACTACTGCTATGACTACTACTGTTACTTCTGCTGCTACGAATACTACTACTATTACTACTACTGCTGCTGCTGCTGCTGCTACTGCTACTACTGCTACTAGTAATACTAGTATCACTACTACTACTACTATTACAAATACTGCTATTACTATACCGCTACTACACTAAAAACTACTACTACTGATACTACTGCTTCAACTGCTACTAATAGTACTTCTATTACTGCTACTACTACTACTACTACTAGTACCACTACTGCTACTACTAGTACTGCTCCTCTTCCTCCTCCTGCCATTACTACTACTACTACCACTTCTACTCCTGCTACTACTGCTACTGCTGCTTCTACAACATGTACTAGTACTTCTACTTCTCCTGTTACTGCTACTACTTCTCCTGTTACTGCTACTACTTCTGCTACTACTACCACTACTACTAATACTACAACTACTATTGTTACCACTACTACTGCAACTATGACGACTACAACAACAACTACGACTACTACTACGCTTGCTACTACTACTCCTATGATTACGACTACTACTACTTTTAGTGCTTCTACTATAGTACTACTGCACTACTAGTACAACTACTAGTACTACTCCTATCACTACTACTATTCCAATTACTACTACTTCTTCTACTACTATTATTACTACAACAACAACAACAACTACTATAACCATTACTACAACTACTACTCCTACTACTACACTACTACTACTACTTCTACTACTACTGATACTACTATTGCTGCTACTACTACTTCTACTTCTACTAATACCACTATTCCTACTACTACTACTACAACTACAACACCTATCGCTACTACCACTACTCCTGCTACTACTACAACTACAACTACTACTATTGCTACTACTACTACTACTGCTACAACAACTACGTCTACTACTATTGCTGCTACTAGTACTAGTACTAGTACTACTACTA
>RXID01018951.1:37045-67410 GCA_005019695.1 Trichopus zeylanicus subsp. travancoricus | reverse complement strand
TCATCGATCCGGCGACGTGGTTGATTCAGGCCTTCAAGTTGATCCATCCTCAGCATCAACCTTGCAAGTGAGTTTTGGATTGCCTCCATGGTCGAATCAAAATACTCACGGCTGATGTGATTACCCACAGGAGCACCGTCCCTAGGGTTGCTGCTGGTTGCGTCGTCGTTAGACATTAAGCAAGGAGAGCCTCGCTCTGATACCACTTGACGTAGCAACAAGCGTGGTAGACGAGGAAAACACCGTTGCCTCTGTTAAGAACTCCTTGAATCCACAAGGAAGAGAGAAAATTCACTAAAGTAGAACTTTATTGAGAATAAAAGTTGTCCCCGTCCATAGGACTAAAGGCCTATTTATACAAATACCAGAAATCCAATTTGAGTAAGTTTCTGGCTTCCCAAGTCCTAAACTGAATATAACTCAGTTTAAACCCATTAATTGGGTTGGTAGAAGTTCTAAATAAGTTAACCTACGAAAATAAAATCCTAAATAAAGATTCATCCTTCCCAAGTCCTAAACTGAATAGGATTCAGTCCAAAATTGGTCTTGGGTTGGTGGAATCCGAGAATAAGACCTAAGACATCATAATAAAGAGAATTTTAAACATAGAAAGGTACTAAGTAAGGTAAATCCTAAGTTTAAATAGAAGAGTGAATCAAATCATTTGTCATGGCCCCTTGACTTCTGAATTAGCTTCTTTTGATATTCTTGAACTTCCTTTGAGTGTCCTACATCAGGTTACCTATGCAGATGAACCAGTATGGGACCCGGAACTTGATAACGAGCAGGAATGGGTAAACCCCTTCGCATCAGAAGATGGTGGCAGCAATATAATAGCAGTATTACATGAGGAGGAGGAGGCTTGGAGCATGGACTATCCTATGCTCAAAAGGGTGACGGAGGCCATCCAAAACCAGGGCCACAATAGCCCAAAGCACCATGTTTATTCTACAAGCTCGGTGATCTCAGCCTACCAACCACCAAATGAATCTTCAATGGGGCCCCCGAATTACCCACCAGCTATTGCGTCAATTTTCTCAGGGAAAACCCCGACTTTTGAATATAAGCCAAGGAAAGGAAAGTTTAAGGGAGGTTTTAATGATGAAATGTGGACCTTGCCATCGGCACAGCAGCAGTCGGGAGCCATCATTCCGTCACAGCTAGGCCTATTTGATGATGCTTTCTCCAGGTGGGAATCTGTCACAAAAAATATCATTGCAGGGCAAGTTTTTATTGATGTTCGTGATAAGGTCGAATACATTGAAAATTTGCTTGGAGAGGTAGAAAAGAAAACATGGGTACAGTGGAGGATGCAGTTCCAGAGGGAATATGAAGCACTAATAGGCAACGGAGAAGGACGCGAGGGCACTCAGAGCATACTCTCGCAGATAAGGAGGGTATTCTCCTTGGAAGACCCAGCGTTAGGATCAACTGAGATCCAAGACCGGGCATACAGGGATTTGGAAAAGCTTTCTTGTGGTAATGTCAAATATATTATTCAGTACCTAAATGATTATTTGCACATTGCAGCAAAAACAGGTAGAATGTATGGCAGCCCAGAGCTATCAGAAAAGCTATGGCTCAAGATGCCTGGCGACTTGGGAACTAAGATCAAGGAAGCCTTTGAAGCAAAACACCCGGGCTTGACTATTGGAGTAGTCTCCAGAGTACCCTTCGCTTACAAATACTTGGAGGCAGAATGCAAAGATGCGGCCTTCAGACGAGGCTGAAGGATCTATCCTTTTGCAGTACAATTCCGATCCCAGGGTACTACAAGAAGCCAGAAAGGAAGCTGGGCCTAAGAAGATCCAAGACTTACAAAGGGAAGCCGCATAGCTCGCATGCCCGAGTGAAAAAAAGAAAATACTTGGTAAAAAATTAAAGTTGTAAATGTTATCTGTGTGGTCAGGAAGGACACTTCGCCATGGAATGTCCAAGCGAGAGGAGGTGTCAAGCGGGCAGCAATATTTGAAGCCCTGGAACTTCCTGAGGACTATGATATAGTCTCTGTCAATGAAGGGGAAGAACAGAGCGATGCTATATACAGCATATCCGAGGGAGAAGACGACACAGAGGTATTATGCAATTCTCTGCTGAATGAATTCATTCTAATGCTGGGAGAGGAGGATTGTGGGTACAGGCTGAGGATTCACGTCCCGGAAAAGCAGCTGAAATGCCAGCACGAGTGGGAGCACAATTAAGCGGTATTCCCCCAGCAAGCACCGTTTGTCTGTGTTGTAAAAGAGAAACCAGCATACGTGCAAGAATACATTGTAAGGAGTGCTTGATTACTGCCTGCAACCTCTGTGGCCCTTTTTATTTCAAAAGGGAAGTTCCAATAACCCCAGTAGTCAGTGTTCCTCTCAATTCAAAAGGATTATTATAGGAACAACAAAATTACATCCAGTGGTGTGAAGCAGAGATAGGAAAACTGAAAAAGGAAGTGGAATTCTACAGGCAGAAATATTTAGAAGCAGTTGAAGGGGAACTAAAGGAAGATTTCAGCACCCTGGAAAAAGGTAAAGGAATAATTCTTGAAGAAAATACTAACGTTTTGTTTGGAGAAACCATTTGCAACACTTCGGAGTTCAAAGCCCCCAAAGTCATAAAGAACAGGCTATTCAATATGGACTTGAGAATCGAAATCCCTGAGGTGCAGAAATTTACTCTCCGGGCAATACTAGATACAGGTGCTACAACTTGCTGTGTTGATCAACACTCAGTGCCGCCCCAAGCCTTAGAAAGCAACACCTTTGTGGTACACTTCAGCGGTGTTAATTCATCTCATAAAGCAAGCATGAAGATGAAATACGGGAAAATGGTAATAGGTGATAATACATTCCGGATTCCCTATACTTATGCTTTTCCAATGAAATTGGGAGGAGAGATCCAGATGATCCTTGGCTGCAACTTTATAAGATCAATGGCAGGAGGCCTAAGGATAGAAGGTGACACGGTAACTTTTTATAAAAATATTACCACTATTAACACTTTTCCAGAAGCCAGAACAGCAGCTCTTGAAGAGTTGAGGATGGAGGAACTGGAGTATCAGCGGGTTCAGGAGATGGTTTTCTACAATCTCGGCCAGACCCTGAACTATTTCTCAGAACAATTTGAAAGAACAATCCGAAGATTGACTGAAGCGGGTTTCATTGGTGACGAACCAATGAAATTTTGGGGACGAAATCAGGTAACATGCAAACTTGAAATTAAGAATCCTGATTTCATAATTGAAGACAGGCCCTTGAAGCATATAACCCCGCAAATGCAAGCTTCTTTTAAGAATCATGTTGCAGCTTTGCTAAAGTTAAGAGTAATAAGGCCTAGCAAGAGCCGTCACCGAACAACAGCCATGATAGTAAGATCCGGAACAACAATGGATCCAAAGACAGGGATTGAAACTAAAGGCAAGGAACGAATGGTGTTCAATTACAAATGCCTCAATGACAATACTAAAAAGGATCAATATAGCCTGCCAGGAATCAACACCATCATAAGGAAGGTATCCAACAGTAAGATCTATTCTAAATTTGATCTAAAAAGTGGATTCCATCAGATCGCAATGGCACCAGAATCAATTGAATGGACAGCGTTCTGGGTACCAGAAGGGCTATTTGAGTGGCTGGTGATGCCCTTTGGCCTGAAAAATGCTCCAGCAGTTTTCCAGCGGAAGATGGACATCTGTTTCAAAGGTATAGAAGGGTTTATCGCAATTTTACATTGACGATATATTGGTATTTTCTGAAACAGCGAAGGAGCACAACCAGCACCTTTTGAAAATGCTGGAAATTTGTGAAGAAAATGGCTTAGTCTTAAGCCCAACAAAAATGAAGATTGCAGTACCCCAGATTGAGTTCCTCGGTGCTGTCATCAGGTAGGGAAAGGTCAAGTTGCAGCCCAATATTATTAAAAAAATATGTGAATTCAATGAAGCAAACCTAACCCAGAAAAAGGGAATGAGGTCCTGGCTTGGGCTTCTCAACTATGCTAGAACTTATGTTCCAAATATGGGCAGACTTCTCAGCCCATTATATGCAAAAACCAGCCCTACCGGTGATAAGAGGCTTAATGACCAAGATTGGGCCTTAATCAAAGAAATAAAGCGGCAGATCCGAAACTTGCCAGATCTAGAGGTACCACCAGAAGATTGTTTCATCATTCTTGAAACATACGGGTGCATGACAGGTTGGGGTGGAATCTGTAAGTGGAAGCCCACGAAGTATGATCCCAAGATCATGGAGAAAATATGTGCTTATGCCAGTGGTAAATTCAATCCCATCAAGTCTACTATTGATGCGGAAATTTACGCTGTCATGAACACCTTGGAAGCTCTCAAGATTTATTACATGGATAAGGGGGAAGTACTCATTCGAACCGATTGTCAGGCAATTATTAGCTTCTTCGGGAAGACAAGCACCAACAAACCATCTAGAGTCAGATGGTCGGCATTTACAGATTACGTAACTGGGCTTGGCAGCACTGTCCAGTTCGAACATATTGATGGAAAGAGCAATCAGCTTGCTGATGCCCTCGGCCGCCTAATTTCTTCTTTAGTTTATGCAGGATGGCCAGCAGAGGAAAGTCTAAGCAACCTAGAGATGGCAGCCCTGGCGTAGCAAGAAGTGCAGGACGCCCCCAGTGCTCAAGCACAGAGCCGATTAGCCCAGACCCTAATGCAGCTGCAGGGATCATTGAACAATACCGACAGCTCATACGGTTATCCGAAAGCCTATCCATGCCTCTTGACATCCATACCGAGCTCCGAAACGATATCCACCAACTGCAGCAACAAATTGCAACTGACGCAATGCGGACCCTCCACCAGCTCAGCGAACTTCACTCGATCAAGACCAGGGAGTGCCAGCGGCTCAGTACAACGGATTAGTCCCTGGTCTTGATCGAGTGAAGTTCGCTGAGCTGGTGGAGGGTCCGCATTGCGTCAGTTGCAATTTGTTGCTGCAGTTGGTGGATATCGTTTCGGAGCTCGGTATGGATGTCAAGAGGCATGGATAGGCTTCCGGATAACCATATGAGCTGTCGGTATTGTTCAATGATCCCTGCAGCTGCATTAGGGTCTGGGCTAATCGACTCTGTGCTTGAGCACTGGGGGCGTCCTGCACTTCTTGCAACGCCAGGGCTGCCATCTCTAGGTTGCTTAGACTTTCCTCTGCTGGCCATCCTGCATAAACTAAATAAGAAATTAGGCGGGAGAGGGCATCAGCAAGCTGATTGCTCTTTCCATCAATATGTTCGAACTGGACAGTGCTGCCAAGCCCAGTTACGTAATCTGTAAATGCCGACCATCTGACTCTAGATGGTTTGTTGGTGCTTGTCTTCCCGAAGAAGCTAATAATTGCCTGACAATCGGTTCGAATGAGTACTTCCCCCTTATCCATGTAATAAATCTTGAGAGCTTCCAAGGTGTTCATGACAGCGTAAATTTCCGCATCAATAGTAGACTTGATGGGATTGAATTTACCACTGGCATAAGCACATATTTTCTCCATGATCTTGGGATCATACTTCGTGGGCTTCCACTTACAGATTCCACCCCAACCTGTCATGCACCCGTATGTTTCAAGAATGATGAAACAATCTTCTGGTGGTACCTCTAGATCTGGCAAGTTTCGGATCTGCCGCTTTATTTCTTTGATTAAGGCCCAATCTTGGTCATTAAGCCTCTTATCACCGGTAGGGCTGGTTTTTGCATATAATGGGCTGAGAAGTCTGCCCATATTTGGAACATAAGTTCTAGCATAGTTGAGAAGCCCAAGCCAGGACCTCATTCCCTTTTTCTGGGTTAGGTCTGCTTCATTGAATTCACAGATTTTTTTAATAATATTGGGCTGCAACTTGACCTTTCCCTGCCCGATGACAGCACCGAGGAACTCAATCTGGGGTACTGCAATCTTCATTTTTGTTGGGTTTAAGACTAAGCCATTTTCTTCACAAATTTCCAGCATTTTCAAAAGGTGCTGGTTGTGCTCCTTCGCTGTTTCAGAAAATACCAATATATCGTCAATGTAAAATTGCGATAAACTCTTCGGTACCTTTGAAACAGATGTCCATCTTCCGCTGGAAAACTGCTGGAGCATTTTTCAGGCCAAAGGGCATCACCAGCCACTCAAATAGCCCTTCTGGTACCCAGAACGCTGTCCATTCAATTGATTCTGGTGCCATTGCGACCTGATGGAATCCACTTTTTAGATCAAATTTAGAATAGATCTTACTGTTGGATACCTTCCTTATGATGGTGTTGATTCCTGGCAGGCTATACTGATCCTTTTCAGTATTGTCATTGAGGCATTTGTAATTGAACACCATTCGTTCCTTGCCTTTAGTTTCAATCCCTGTCTTTGGATCCATTGTTGTTCTGGATCTTACTATCATGGCTGTCGTTCGGTGACGGCTCTTGCTAGGCCTTATTACTCTTAACTTTATAGCAAAGCTGCAACATGATTCTTAAAAGAAGCTTGCATTTGCGGGGTTATATGCTTCAAGGACCTGTCTTCAATTATGAAATCAGGATTCTTAATTTCAAGTTTGCATGTTACCTGATTTCGTCCCCAAAATTTCATTGGTTCGTCACCAATGAAACCCGCTTCAGTCAATCTTCAGATTGTTCTTTCAAATTGTTCTGAGAAATAGTTCAGGGTCTGGCCGAGATTGTAGAAAACCATCTCCTGAACCTGCTGATACTCCAGTTCCTCCATCCCCAACTCTTCAAGAGCTGCTGTTCTGGCTTCTGGAAAAGTGTTAATAGTGGTAATATTTTTATAAAAAGTTACCGTGTCACCTTCTATCCTTAGGCCTCCTGCCATTGATCTTATAAAGTTGCAGCCAAGGATCATCTGGATCTCTCCTCCCAATTTCATTGGAAAAGCATAAGTATAGGGAATCCGGAATGTATTATCACCTATTACCATTTTCCCGTATTTCATCTTCATGCTTGCTTTCTGAGATGAATTAACACCGCTGAAGTGTACCACAAAGGTGTTGCTTTCTAAGGCCTGGGACGGCACTGAGTGTTGATCAACACAGCAAGTTGTAGCACCTGTATCTAGTATTGCCCGGAGAGTAAATTCCTGCACCTCAGGGATTTCGATTCTCAAGTCCATATTGAATAGCCTGTTCTTTATGACTTTGGGGGCTTTGAACTCTGAAGTGCTGCAAATGGTTTCTCCAAACAAAACGTTAGTATTTTCTTCAAGAATTATTCCTTTACCTTTTTCCAGGGTGCTGAAATCTTTCTTTAGTTCCCCTTCAACTGGTTCTAAATATTTCTGCCTGTAGAATTCCATTTCCTTTTTCAGTTTTTCTATCTCTGCTTCACACCACTGGATGTAATTTTGTTGTTCCTGTAATAATTCTTTTGAATTGAAATGAACACTGACTACTGGGGTTATTGGAACTTCCCTTTTGAAATAAAAAGGGCCACAGATGTTGCAGGCAGTAATCAAGCACTCCTTACAATGTATTCTTGCACGTATGCTGGTTTCTCTTTTACAACAAAGACAAACGGTGCTTGCTGGGGGGAATACCACTTGATTGTGCTCCCACTCGTGCTGGCATTTCAGCTGCTTTTCCGGGACGTGAATCCTCAGCCTGTACCCACAATCCTCCTCTCCCAGCATTAGAATGAATTCATTCAGCAGAGAATTGCATAATACCTCTGTGTCGTCTTCTCCCTCGGATATGCTGTATATAGCATCGCTCTGTTCTTCTCCTTCATTGACAGAGACTATATCATAGTCCTCAGGAAGTTCTAGGGCTTCAAATATTGCTGCCCGCTTGACACCTCCTCTCGCTTGGACATTCCCTGGCGAAGTGTCCTTCCTGACCACACAGATAACATTTACACCTTTTATTTTTTACCAAGTATTTTCTTTTTTTCACTCGGGCATGCAAGCTATGCGGCTTCCCTTTGTAAGTCTTGGATCTTCTTAGGCCCAGCTTCCTTTCTGGCTTCTTGTAGTACCCTGGGATCGGAATACTACTGCAAAAGGACAGATCCTTCAGCCTCGTCTGAAGGCCGCATCTTTGCATTCTGCCTCCAAGTATTTGTAAGCGAAGGGTACTCTGGAGACTACTCCAATAGTCAAGCCCGGGTATTTTGCTTCAAAGGCTTCCTTGATCCTGGTTCCCAAGTCGCCAGGCATCTTGAGCCATAGCTTTTCTGATAGCTCTGGGCTGCCATACATTCTACCTGTTTTTGCTGCAATGTGCAAATAATCATTTAGGTACTGAATAATATATTTGACATTACCACAAGAAAGCTTTTCCAAATCCCTGTATGCCCGGTCTTGGATCTCAGTTGATCCTAACGCTGGGTCTTCCAAGGAGAATACCCTCCTTATCTGCGAGAGTATGCTCTGAGTGCCCTCGCGTCCTTCTCCGTTGCCTATTAGTGCTTCATATTCCCTCTGGAACTGCATCCTCCACTGTACCCATGTTTTCTTTTCTACCTCTCCAAGCAAATTTTCAATTTATTCGACCTTATCACGAACATCAATAAAAACTTGCCCTGCAATGATATTTTTTGTTACAGATTCCCACCTGGAGAAAGCATCATTAAATAGGCCTAGCTGTGACGGAATGATGAACATGGCTCCCGACTGCTGCTGTGCCGATGGCAAGGTCCACATTTCATCATTAAAACCTCCCTTAAACTTTCCTTTCGTTGGCTCATAGTGAAAAGTCGGGGGTTTTGCCTGAGAGCTTGACGCAATAGCTGGTGGGTAATTCGGGGGCCCCATTGAAGATTCATTTGGTGGTTGGTAGGCTGAGATCACCGAGCTTGTAGAATAAACATGGTGCTTTGGGCTATTGTGGCCCTGGTTTTGGATGGCCTCCGTCACCCTTTTGAGCATAGGATAGTCCATGCTCCAAGCCTCCTCCTCCTCATGTAATACTGCTATTGTATTGCTGCCACCATCTTCTGATGCGAAGGGATTTACCCATTCCTGCTCGTTATCAGGTTCCGGGTCCCATACTGGTTCATCTGCTTAGGTAACCTGATTAACAAGGAATTGAACATAAGAAAGTTCATCATCTTCATCGTCGTCTGTTGTTTCGAATATCGCCAGTATCTGTTCCTGCTGTATAGATGCTTCATCTTCATCTGGCGATTCCGCTAGTTGTGGTGCCGGTGTATAGGTCCTGAAGCTGACCGAAACCCTCCCGTCCAGCAGGTTTCTTGAGTTCAGTTCCCTTGGCATTACTGGAACTGTAATCTCTGGTTGCCGGATCATCCAGCTTCCTCCTTGCAACTTGCTGGTTGAATACCTTCGTCCCGGTAGTGCTCATATTCCGTGGCTCGCCAAGTAATCTGCAACATGGCCTATATTATAGGTAAAACCAACATTAGGGGTGTTAGAAATCCTTCCAACAATTCCCCTTGTGATAAAGAGGTTTGCCTCTCCATTTTACCAGTTTTCATAGCCTCGGGCCAGCACCGAGAGTTGAACATTTCTGTAGAAATCTCCTACAGTCATCATTGTACGAGGGATCACGTAGACCAGTTGACTTCCCTCAGAGAGGTCTACTTCCATTGTTGCGAAGATGGCTTGGTCCCCTTGCCACCTGACATCTCTGATAACAACGAGTGCCATAGTTCCCTCATCCTGCCTATGCAGGATCTGAATCCGAACCTGCGCAATACCAATTGATGTATAAACTGGAAATTGCTTTGCTGTAGAGCTTCGTAGCTCTCCGGCTGAATAAACAGCCTGTCTATCTGGTTAGATGTGCATAGGATTTGCCTCTTCAGATAGGTGGGCGTACACCCGATGATGCTGGTCATCATTCCTTGATCTGTACAGGATTTCGGCTTGGATTAAAGCAGCTCTTTCCCTGAGTGATCTCCGTAGCTGTGCTTCGGGGTTCACTTGTTGCTCCAGAGTGTTGCTGTAGGCTCGCCCTCCGGCTAGGGGCTTAGTGCTCGCCGCATGTGCCGTTGAGCGTTGTAGAGCCTCCTCTGGTTCCGCCTGTATTCCCTGATTCGGTCTTCATACAGGGGGGCCTCCTGGGTTTGCCTTATTTGCTCCCGGACCCCGGGTTTCCCTGTGCATCGTCCTGCTCATTCCGTCAGCTTTCGACGTTCTTCTGCAAGAATGGTAAGGGGGTCTCGAAAAACTTTCAGAGTGCCCCTTTTGAACCTCTCCGGGTTCTTTTCTAGTGTTAATGCTGAAAGCTTCTCAGTGAGCTGATCTATCTGGGAGTCTGATATTACTGATGACCCTGCCTTCTTCTAAAAGGCTTCTTTCAACCTCCTAACTTCTTCAGTTAGATTTAGCAGGGATTCTGAAATTTGGATCAACAGTTGTATCTGGGTATTATTTTGCTTAATTATAGTTGAGGGTCCTGAGGTTGCTCCCTTATAATCCCCTGGTTTGGCAAAGCCGATAGCTGGGGGCTCTATGGATTCTGTTGTACTTACAGCTTGTTTATAGCTTGGAGAGTTGTTCATGCAGCTAGCCACCTCTCGACCTTGTGCAATACAGCTTCTACCCTTTTAAGCTTTTCACTTAACTCCTCAGGGATTTTTAAGGCTTCTGTTTCAACAAGCTTTGGTTGTTTAGCTATCTCCGACACGTGACCTCTAACCTTAGATGGGGTAAGTGGTTTATTATCCAAGAAAGCCTTGCTTAGGGTTGACAACCCTCTCTCTAACTTTTCAACCTTAGCTTCTAAGGCGCTAATTTGTTCTAAGATTCTCTTGAAATTTTTCAAATGGACTCTTGAGGAAAGACAGACTTTGTCATAGACAACCGCTAAGTTGTTTGCTAGTTGCTGGTTTGAGATTTGTGATGTGGATGCTAAGTCAAGGTACTCTAGGTTCGTAGTGTGAGACTTAGTATACCAGTCTTGTATAGCCCTTTCCCAGATTTCAGACATTCATTAACTATAAACTAAAGCACTGGATAACATTCCGATAGACTCACCTTCTTGCTCACTGGTCTTAAGCTTCTCTGCTGCCAGCTTCTGAGCTTACGTCTTTTGCCTATCGGTTTGCATTTCACAGAATACTTCAGCCTTCTAGCTTATGACTGAAAGAAATTCAGGTGTGCAGGTATAACAAGAAAAGCATACAAGAATTAACAACTACTAGCCAGTTGTACCTTAACTTATTAAAACTACTCACAAGTCATAGCTCTGATACCAGAAATGTATGGGATGTAATGAAATTCTAAACAGGTGACAATAAGAAATAAGGAGAAAATTATGTATGATTGCTACGGGGTGGTGGTCATGTAGAGATGATGTGTAGTAGTTTCCAACAGCATCTTTCGGTGCTTTGTTTTTGGTCTTTTGTTGGAGAATCAAAGATGACGATGCAATGGAAATTGAAGATGATAATGGGGGTTTCACTTATTTTGGTTTTTCTAAGTCTTGAGTCCATATGGAATTTGTGAAAGGAAAGGAATATTTGGCTATATTTTGTGTGGCATATTTGATTTCGTGTTAAATGGTAGGCTACATGAGTTGATATGACTTGTGTCAGCTTCGTGTTCTCTAGATATTTTCTTTAGTTATTTTGTTTTATTTTATCTGGAATCGTGCATAAAATTCTGCAAAAGCAGTAGTAAATTTGTTGTCAATGCAAATTTTTTGCAGACATGTTTGAGGATTCAAATTCTGTTCATGACATCCTTCTCCTGCCAGCCACAAATAATGGTACTGTGATGAATGAACAAACATCCGTAAAAGGTCCTCTTCACTTCTAAACTTTAAAATTTTCTTTCGCTAAATTATTTGTTTCTACATTGGCAGAATGAACAGTGGGCAAGTTCGAACACAGACCACGCCTGAAAACCACAAATCCTGTGTCTGCACCGCTCATTCCTTCTAATTCTACTTTGGTTCAGTCAGCTAACTTTAACCATTCTGACAAAGTTGCGAATCTTCTTGCTTCTTGAGCTACCACTTTTGCAAATGCTTCTCATGTTATTGACAACCAGCAATATGTCAAGCAACCCATGGCTATCCATCTAGAGGTTTCAGCCTCGCATGCCAATAATGAGGAGGTTTCAGGGCATACTGAAGGTCAATTTGGAAAGATAAACTTTCTACTGGGGCTATAACCCCTATCTTCTATGTTGTCTTGTTCCACTTATGAGTCTTTATTATTTTAGATTGCAGATGTAGTCTTTGCCAAGGAAGAATCTTAGGTTGATCACTGTTCTATTTTTTCTTTCTCTGCTCATGTCATCATATTTGTCGTTGGCAGCAAAGGCTGCAGGTAGGTAAGTTTTAACCCAAGGTCAAGTCACATGAAAATTTCAAAAGATGTAACAACATCAACAGCTTCTTCTAACATCCAAGAGTCTGTCTATTGCTGCTCTGCCCCTTTGCACTAGCAGCCGGTGGCATGCCTCCTGCCTTCTGGATGTGGGATTGATGAAAGGTCAGGATCTAAAGGATCAGCCTTCCCTATTGATTCTTCACATAATGAAATCCAAGTTTTTGAAACTGATGTCAATATGCAATCCAATATCGATCTTGCAGAAGAAGAGGTAATGTAACTGGTTATATTGCTTTCTTTTTCCGTTAGAATACAATTTTAGTTTGTCTTTGATGTGCAGTATTCCCTGTTTTACTGTGAGATCAAGAAGAGTGGTGAGAAGTTTGCTAGTTTGCTCCAATGTTGCTTGAATGCTATTTGTTTGATTAGCTTTTATATATCTCAGGTTAATACATTTTCTGGTATGGAAACCATTGATGAGTTTACTCAGCATGCCTCATCTGCTGGTACTTCATGCATATTTTGATTATGGGTTTGTGTGTTTTTTTTTCTTATTCTCCTCATGAACCTTCCTCAATAATGCTCTGATGTTGTCAAAATTTCTTTGATAGGTTTGGAGCATGATGTGTATTTTGATCAGTTGATGGCTCCTAATGATCTTTTTGTAGTTAATATGAAGCCGGACTCTGTCTCCGACAACAACAATTCAAAAATGGTCATTCCCTCAGAGATACACTTTATTCAAGAAATAACATGTGCAACTGATGAACTGACAACTATTTCAGAGACTTCTAGGGTAAAAGCTAACTTACCTAAGACTTAATTTTACCAGATCAATTACGTGTAGTGTCAACTGGTATATGTGCCCTAATTTGTACTCTAAATTTGAGTCTCTTCATTAGTAGTTTTTTACATTTATGCCTTCTTCTAGGCATCAGGTGTTATTTTTGAATTGGAGGTTCCTGATAATTTGTTGTGTCAACAGGGACCTGCCATTGGTTAGTACTAAGAGTCATTTATGTTGATCATGTCTTGATGCAAATAAACTAGTTTTGTCCTGACTGAATTTTAAAGACTGCACTTTAAAATTGTGGCTATATTTCTTCAGCAATAGCCAATTAGGTAAGTTCAAGCCTAATATCAAAAAAGTTCAAGCCTATTATTTGCTCTTCTATCAGGGTGCATCTGAGCTTTCATTCCTTGATTCAATTGATCAGATTCTTTCTAAACCTGCCTCACCTACAAGTATCTAGTATGCCTTTGTAGAAAAATTTTCTTTCTTTCCGCTTCTTTTATTATCTTTATGCTATCATTTCTCTCTCCAGTTTTGTTTTAAATAAATTCAGTAGTTTAATATCTTGGAAAGTTCCATCCAATTTCCAGTTCTATCACCCAAACCGTTCTATCATTCACGATTGTATCACAGACTCAAATTATTTCCCATAGAGACTAACTGGATGGAAGATCATGCTCCTGGCTCACAAGAAAATTCCCTTCCAAGCTCAATAATGAATGTCACATGTAATCCATGCAATCCAACTCGTCTCAAAAGCAAGTCGAGCATGTTGCATGCCCTGATGATATCGTATCTCAAACTATTGATGAAATATGAGGAGCAGACCTAAGGTTAACATTCCCATAGGATATGTTCTGCTTCTTTTTTGGTACCTGACTGTTTCATTTTTTGGTTGATCAGTTCATAAGCTGACCTTTCTTGACCTTTGCTATCTAGGGTGTGGCAGAGAAAAGAACCGAGCACCTTTTGAAGGATCTACTCCAATGGCGCAATAAGGGTGAAAAGGCTGCTTTTGATGAAGCTGAGAAAAAGAAAGGAGGTCATTCAGTCAAGCCTTTTCTGTAGCATTTTTTGTACTTGTATAAGTGTTACATACATTGGTTTCTGCAATTTTTTTTATTCTGTTTTTGTAATCCTAATAGGAATAGGCTGCACAAAGCGACATTGACAAGTCTTGAGGTAAGTTATCAACACTGATTCCCTTATTGTATGCTTGCTTTATTCTTCTTACTGTTTACCCATTGCCATTGTAGGATGATGATGAGTGCTGAAGAGGAGGAGGATGATTCCCCAAGCATGTATAAATCTCTCCCTCTCTCTCTCACACACACGAATGTCTTCATGGTTACATGGCACTAGAGGTGTAAAGTGAGGTGGCTTGGCGCAGCCATTTCAGTGGGTAATAGTAACGAGTTGTGCTGGAGCAATATGAGGACATGCTGGGCATGGCCTACCATATTTTTTCAACGCCAGGCACAGAGCACAGTCCACTGGCTTGTGGGTTTGCGCCGTTCCTGGTCCAAATACTCCATAATTTTTTAAAAAAATTTAAAATATTAAATTCTGAAAAAAATGAAAATCAGAAAATTTTATCTTATATAATTTTTTATTTTAAATTTAAATTAATAAAATTAAATCCAATGGTTGTGTAGTTTCCAAATCAGGCTTAGTTTACAAGCCGTGTTGTGTCTTGGACTCATTCTGTCATTAGGCTGTACTTGACCTGTGGATTACGAGAGGAGTGTCGAATACAATTCATGCATGGATTATGTCAGCACAATATAATTATTGTAGAAACCATGTTGTGCTGTGCGGAGTATGACCCATTATGGACAGCGAGCGGGCAGTCCCAATTTGCATCTTTATATGACATTTTATTAACCTTTAACCTCTATTAAGAATTATTAAAGATATGCTCATTCTTTGTTGTTTTGCTTCATGCCTACTTTTTTTGTACTATTTCGTTGTTTAATATATTTTTTCTTTGCTTCATTGCAAGGATGAACTGTGAGGTTGTCAAAGCTTTTGCAGCATTGTAGTGTTTTTTTTATTAGCAATCTCTTGCCAGACTTTATTAATAAATTCGTGTTAATTAAACTTATTTGGTATATTAGCTGAGGTAGAACGCTGGGTTTAGTATTAGTATGCACCTTTCAGGATATAACTCCTCCAAAATAGTTATTTTCTCTTCTAATGAATGTTAGATAAATGGCTTATATGACATTGTGATGTCCTGCCCGATAGCCC
The DNA here is from genome assembly GCA_005019695.1 of Trichopus zeylanicus subsp. travancoricus. NCBI lineage: Eukaryota > Viridiplantae > Streptophyta > Magnoliopsida > Dioscoreales > Dioscoreaceae > Trichopus > Trichopus zeylanicus. The sequence goes on along the minus strand of RXID01018951.1, from coordinate 52,123 downwards.
ATAATATTGTAGGCCGTTAGGCTCATAGCTTTCGGCCGAACAGACCACGAGCTCGCATGGCTTCAAGACATTCAGTTTTGCAGGCCCTGATTTTTTTCTCAATAACATCATCACCAACAAAATACAGCATCTTGATTCCCTAAACAGGCACATGAATTACCTGCGAGGGAGGGGGTTATAAATAGCTCTGTACACTCTTTATGTTTCAAAGACAATTTCTTCTGCATATATTTTAAGCACATTATATATCAACAATACATATCAATCAAATATTAGAATATGAGAAGATTATAACAGATAAAATGAAGGAGACTTGGAATTTGGCCTCCTGTAGACAGTCAATGTAGGCAAGCAATTCCTCCTGCCTCATTAATGCCTCATATAGAACCTGATAAATAAAGAATTGATAGCAAACAAAATACAATATATTTAGTGCATTCAAAAACTAATTACAATAGAAAGAAAATAGAATGCATGCTCTCGCACAGGCATTGAATTACTAAATCAACAATATGGCTTGAGATGAAAAGCACATTTGAACTAGAATCCTGCAGCAGCTGGATAGAGAGGTTTCCAGTGGGTGGTTTTGGTGGGTAGGGCGGAGCTAGCTAATAATGACGAAAAGTAAGTTGCAATGCAACACCCAATGAAACTATTACCTTTCTCAGAGTAATGCTAAATTAAACAGAGGCTTTTATCAGAAACTAAAATCCTTGTAACACATGATTCATCCAATTAAAAATACTGATAATCACTAAACCACTCCGGGCATATTCATGGAAAAACACTTACCTTTCCTGTAGATATAAGCTCAGATTCAAATGCAGCATTGAGTAACGCCTCTTTCTCATATGGCATTTCAGATGGCTTCGCTTGCAATGAGTCAACCTTCTCTTCCAGTTCTCCCAGGCTTTTTAGAACAGATGCAAGGAGGTCGGCCTCCATGAATCCTGGAATAGATGCTGGTGAATGGAATGCTACAGAATCAGATGCATGCATAGAAAAATGGTTATCTTGCTCAGATGTCTCAACATAGAACTCATTTATTGCACAAAATGTAAAATGTGTCATGATTAAGCTCATGATGAATGTAGTAATTTGAACTCGAAGTCCTTTAGGAGGCTTCCCTGTAGCACACAACAAAAGTGTTCCTGCTGAGAAGAAATATAGGACAATTAGCATGCTAAAGAAGGTATCATTAACATAAGGGCATCACATTGATAACATGTGATGGACCATGGAGACCAAATAGCAATCAATTGGCTGAAAATCTCTCCAATGCTGTTTTTAGAACATGCTTGTAGAATATCTAGGGAGAAAAGTCATTTTATAATTGGGAGGCCATCAGCTAGTTAATTCTTGTATGTACACCCTCTCCCAAAAAAGAAATAAACCATGGAATCAAAGGATACACTATTCCCAGAAGTATGATTTTCCTTTTAGAGATATGATTTCTTATAGTTGTAGTACAAATTGTTCCGTGTTGTGCTGAACTAGTTCATGAACAAATTCCTTAAGCTAAAAAAAAACATGGATAAAGCTGATTCTCTCAAAATTACCAATATACTTAAAAAAGTAGAGGATGACGATTCAAAGATTGATAGACAAAACAAGCAACGGCAAGATTTTAATCAAATTCCAAAGACAATAAATCTAACAACTTGAAACAAGACAGCTGGTACAATGTGTTGCTTGAGGGCATAATTATGTAATGATGCTGTTAGTTTTTTGGATTTTCACCACACAGGTGTTTTAGCATCTAGAATGAAATTCAATTATGACTGATCACTTCATCAAGATCCCATCTCATTTGAATTTTATAGTTACCAACTTAGCAGATGAGCTAGTCTAGTTATACAAAACACGTGGAACAGATAGCTATGAAAAGATTGAATGCCTTATTAGATGAAACCTAAAAAAGAACCTGAGGCTTGTTCGACATTCATTGGTTTAATTACGGTGGACAAAAGAGCTCCAATTTTCATCACATAGACTATCAGAGCATCCTCCTAAAATTTCCAAGGGGCTTTAATATCATAACCTACAATTCCACTTATGATTGTATCTTCCTAGTATGGGCGTATTCCAAAAATCTGTTGACCATTCCACTTATGATTGTATCTTCCTAGTATGGGCGTATTCCAAAAATCTGTTGACCAAGTGTTGCGCTTAGTGGTATTATTACAATAAAACATATTCAAGAAATCTGTTGACCAGGTGTTGTGCTTAGTGGTATTATTACAATAAAGTGAATGGCAACCCGTGTCAAGGATTTGCTTTTCAATAAGATGCATGTATTCTATTTTCAGAAAATTCCATTGCCCTGCAAAATTGTCTAAGCTGATAGATGTCAGCTAAAGCCTTAAAAAGCAACATAGACAGCACTTCTGAATAACTTAGCCTTGGAACTGCATTGGAAATTCACGTACCTTTGGAGGCTGAGAGCTTTTGATTTAGATCTTCTTTTCCGAGCCCTGCATCTACAACCTTGTCAACCATGGGAACACAGTTGCCATACTCTGAAAAGACAATAGAACAGCTAGGCTTGCCAAATCTGACCTGCCAAATGATGATTAAAAGTTTTACTCAAATAGTTGTTGTAAGGGTTTCTAAAATCATGTGGCAAATCAACAAGCAACAAGCTACAATTGAAATATGCACATGAAGGTTACCACCATGTCACATAGTAATTCTAATGAACCACACTGATAATTGTGGATATTAGAGCACAATCGATGAATAAAAGAGAGAAAACAAGGAACACTCCCGCTGTACAAAATACAGATAAAAAAAGGAAGTATAGTAAAGTCCCTTTTACATACCACAAGAAAACCCTAAACTACTTGGTGAATCTTTCTCCAAGAAAATAGGATACTATCTTGCAGCTACAAAGATATGGATCTTTTTTAATTTCCACCTCAACTCCAGATGTAGATTGAGATCATGAAAGAATTTTTACACCTAACTGCCTTTAATTTGGGGAAATTACATAGAACCCCTGGAATTTCAGTAATTACATCTAACTTCCTGGTAATTATAATTTGCTGATAAGAAAAACTTGCAATTGATTATTTCAATGGAATATCATAAGAATACTCCATTACTAACTTTCTCCTTGCTTTTTGGAATGACCAAAATGCCTGTTTGTATGTTGTTTAATGTAAGAATATATGATAATCCCTACTGTAAAAAGAAGCCCATTCAATTTCACAACTCATGGCTGATCTCTGGTGGAAATATAGAAATTGCAAACACCTTGAAATCTTACAAAATTTATATCGGGTTTCAAAATGAATGAGATAAAAGAATTTGAATTGACATGATGAAGGAAAAATTTTCTGCATATAGTTGTAAAGAAATGATATTTTCTTTATATTTTTGTAAAATTTATTTTTTTAATATTTTTTATTTATATTTGTTTTTAAAATACTTTTTCAGAGGGACATTTAAAAAATAGAATTTTTTGGATTATACAAAAATTTTGGAGGGTCATATGAGGAAAAATTTATTTTTTAGAAATATAAAATACAACTTTATAAAAACACAGAGAAGATATGATTTTTTTAGTGATATATACAAAATTTTCCCTACAATAAACGTGGACAAAAATTCTAAAATAATGGTTGATTTAGAGCATATTTATTTTGAAGAAAAATCAAGTAATGAAAATTGAAATTCTGAAAATTTGAAAAATCTCATATTTGTTTTGTAAGAAATTTATATTTTTGAGAAAATAAAATCCTTAAAATTAAGATTTTTTATTTTTGATCAAATTAACTAAAAATCCATGTCTAAGAAATTCTTTTAACATCATGTAAGGTCATGTGAGTCTCACGGGGCATCAAATAATTTTCAAACATTTTAATAATTAAAAATAAGTTTTAAAATATTAAAAAAATTATGAATCAATTGCATATAATTCTTTAAAATTTTATTAAATTGCATATTTCTCTATCGAACTTAAAAAATTATATATATTTCTTAAAATCTTATCAAATTATATATTTCTCCTTAAAATTTTAAAAATTACATATAATTTCTTGAAATCTTTCCAAATTGTATATTTCTCCTCCAAACTAAAAAAGTATATATTTTTTTTTTGCATAACTGAATATATTGAAAAAAAACCTTATCAGATATAAATTTATCATTAAAATTAATAATATTTGAAAAAAATATCGTTTAAATTAAAGTGAATAGACAAAAATACCCTTAATTGGGTGTAGATTAGCATAATTAAGAACGCGAGGAAAAAGGATCTCCAAATCAAGTCGAAACGAGTTTAAAGTTTAAACTAGACCATGAGTAGAATTATCATTTTACATATTGAGTTTAAATTTAATTCTAAGTTAAAGTAAAACAGATTTAAACCAAATCAATATTAAATAATTATTTGATATCTTGAGTTAAAATTTAATTTGAGATAAAACTCTTAACTAAATTTAATTTGAGATGACCCACTACCAAAGATTTTTCTAAGCAAGTCAAGGGTTTTTTCGCCTTCTCACTTCAGTTCAAATAGTAGTAAATGATGTATATTCTTGAAATATTTCTTATTCTAATGATGAATCTCTAATTATAAAGTTTTTACAATACATCCAATAATGAAAAAAATTAATTTTTTAACTTTGAAGGAGAAATATATGATTTGATAAGATTTAAAGGAGTTATATATAAATTTTTAAGTTTGGAGGAGAAATATACAATTTAACAAAATTTCAAATAGTTATATACAAATATTTAAGCTTGGAGGAGAAATACGCAATTTGACAAAATTTCAAGGAATTATATGCAATTGACCTAAATTTTAAATAGTTAATAATTAAGATATTTTAGATATTAAAGATATTTTTATAATTAATCTAAATTTTTTAATAATTTAAATATTTGAAATATTTAATGTATTTTAGTAATTAATCTTAATTTTGCAATAATTAAAGTACTTGAATATCTAAGATATTTTCAAATAATAAGATTAATATTAGTATTCAAAATTTTTTAGTATTTAACTAGTGATTCTCTTAAATATTCAAGAAATTAAAGAGTTAAAATCCTTCCAACCAAACAAAGAATTTCAAAATTCAAAATATTCAAACCCCAAATAACCAAACACGCTAAAAATTTCAAATTTCCAAGACTTTCGATTACTTGCATCAATTTTTAACAAAAACAGAGAGGCCCTTAAGGAAAAAACTCAAGAAAGGATTCAATAAGAATCATGCATTATTTTTTAAAATAAATAAAAATTTTAAAAAAAAATTATTTTACCTCTGACAGAGATAAAATTTGTTAGACGTTAAACACCTCGCCACGTCTGAATTTTTCGATCTTCCTTCTGCTGTTGTTTGCTCTCGCGCTGTTCTCGGATGATGATGCTCCTTCTCGTGATCATTGCTGAGATCAAACAACGGCATGCGTCTTCCCGCATGTCTTTGTCGAGGAATCCCTGGCATCGATGCTGCAGTTAGAGTTGAAGACAAAGCCCTGTTCTGCTTGCTGGGGACATTTGGTGCACCACTTGATACCATGATATTGTACAAGTCATTTACAAGGGATCTATTTGTCAGCTTTGTCCCTTGCAAATTATTATGTACTGTGCAGTAGATCGAGTGAGACTGATTGTTTTTTCTCTAGACATTCGGATGCTGTGGAAGAACAAATAAGCTGGATTAATTAAAAACAATTATTGGGTTTTCGATGAGTGGTTCTTTCTTCTTTCATTTCAGCTTCACAGTCCAAATTTCCTGGGCAAATTCAGGGCAAACACAGCCAGGTACAGCATTTTCAGAATCATAGATGCAATTATTACAAGGTGATATTTCGATCACGAATGCGAAAAGCCAGAAGATGAACATGAGAACAACTGCCATTTGATAACATGAAAACTATCTCTGCCAAAGAGGAGAGAGCACAAAATTAACATTATAGTGTAATATCATTAAACAAGAAATGGAGAAGAGAGAAGGGCATAGTATCGCAGGAATTCTGAAATCCTCAAGTGTCAATCGAAACAATTAACCTGTCAATCTATCAAAGAAAGCAGCCACCAGTTGGCTTCAATGACTTATCACAGCTAACGTTTGCCAGGAGTGCAACTTTCCCCTGACCCTGTTTTCACCAGCGGAATGGATATTCTGCAGCAAGGAGAAAGAAGCAAAAACAAAAAAAAAAAGAAGTTAATTTTGACAGTGTGTTGCAATGTGATAAATGACGGCTGACATTAATTTCCATGCATTCTTTAGAAGACCTACAAAATAGCGAAAAAAAATAGGAATCAGATATTCGAGGTCATGCAAATACATGGGGGGGGACAAGGAATAAGCACTGTAGCTACACTGTAGTTACAATAGTATTACACTGTAGTCGTACAGACAATTGTCGCTGTTGATGAACGATAGCTGTCACTGTAACATTCTGTACTTTAGTATAGGGTTACTGTACGTAGGGCGGTACTCACTGTGGAGCACTGTATATAGGACGGTGCACGACTGTAGCAAGGACACTGTACCTATAGCAAGTACACTATACAACACTGTAGCGCACTGTAGCATTGTGACGTAAGCGCTGAGCTCATAAGCTCAGCCTGCCTTCTATATAAGGAGGATGGTAGCACCATTATACACACCTCATTCAGCTCAATAAACTTCCATTATAGCAATTAGAGTCTGCAAGTTTTTCATATCTCTTCTTATCTCTAGTTGTTGTAATTCCAATTTAGTAGTAGGAAAAACAAAATGGTATCAGAGCCAAGCAAAGATATGGAGGAGTAAAACTTCAGAGGTTGAGGTGCAAGAGTACGAGGTAAGGGATCGCGATTACCATATTCCTGTTATTTACTACCGTGTTATGCATTGTGAGCTAGCAACTTCAGAGTTACTCTAATCAAATCCTTATGGTATTATGCAGATTATGTTATGACTTAGCCTGGGAAAAAGAACAAGCCTTAACTTAGCAACCAAAGGCGTGTGGCCAGTTATAAGCCCAAGGGCACGCTTGTGTGATTCCAGTTAAGTCCTGACCTGATCTGGAACTTATCTTTGGATAATTCTAGTAACTCTAAGTAAAGTGGCTCATATGTCTGAAACATGGGAAAAATCTATTCAAGAATGGTATGAACACTCCCGGACCTCTAATCTCGAGTACCTTGACCTTGCTTCATTCACTAAAGTTTCGACAAACCAGCTAGCACATAACCTTTCTATAATTCACGACAAGATTTGCCTATCATCAAGAGTAAACTTGAAAAACTTCAAGCAAATACTTGAACAGTGTCAAAGTGTGACACAAGAAGTCTCGAAATTAGAGACTTCACTCAGAACCCTCACTACCACAGAACACTCAGAACCCTTCACAACAGGCCTTTGACAAAGCAAGAGGTGCGAGAACTCGTGCTTGAAGCTACCAAGCAACCCAAGCAAACTGGAGGTGAGATCCAACTACTGACGAAAGAACCAAGGAGTCTAGCACAGCTAAGCAAGCTACTTCATCAGCTAGAGCTCCGAAGCCACACCACTCGAAGACCCCAGGAGGCACAAGGGGAACTAAGGGTTTTCAGGAACCCGTACCAAATACTTGAAGAAGAAAGGAGAAAGCTCGAAAGCTGATGACGTCAAGAGCACGCACCCAGCTAGCTCTCGACCAACCAACTGCACCAACGTCATCCCCCTTATTTGAAGATCAAATCAGAGGCTATCGGAGAAGCCACAGGCACCTCCACACAGCCCAACAGGCAACAAGGAGGATGGGCAGGCTACTGATAGGAAAAAGTACCCGCCAATACACACTGGAGCAGCAGATTGATCCGCAGGTTCAATTGAGACTATCCATGTAGGAAAGGGCTGCGATAGTCCCTGCGGAAGTCCTGTACCACTCCCGGAGAGACGACGAACATCACAGGGTGTATATTCACAGATCAGAGGAGGCGATCTTATGCGTCAATAATAATCAGGTAGACCTAACATTTATACAGGATGACAGCTACCAATAGTTGCTGAGGAGCGGGATACAGTACATCCATCTTGGAGTACTCCAGCTCCGAATTCAAATTCTGCACCGACAGGAGGTCGGAACCATGGCGCTGGTTGTCTTCAAGGACAACCGATGGGCAGGGGACCAGACGATACTAGCTGCTATGGAGGTAGATCTATCTAAAGGCAGCCAGCTAGTATATATTATACCAGATGCCATGATGACAATCGGAGACTTCTATAGAAACCTCCACGTCTCCATCCTAACTAGGGGCTACGAGGATTGGCAAAACGGAGAATCCAACCTGCTGATCACCAGAGGCCTGGTTGGAAGGCTGTCCAATACCCCAAACGTAGGCTTTGCCTACGAAATTCAAGGAGTCGCAGATTACCTGGCAAGCCATGGGGTACATGCTCTCCCAAGGCGAAAATACTCAACAGAGACATTACAAGGACGTAGCTGGGTTGTCAGGCCAACCCAAATCTCTACCCCAACACAGCCCGAAGAAGTAACAAGCAGAAGCCTTCTAGATGGGAGCATTTCATTGCGCTTTGGCGGCTACAAACCAGCAACAATGCACAGGAGATCATGCTGCAGCAGGAAGAACGAAGAAATCTCCAGTGACGAAGAAGAGCTCAGGGCTACCCATCTGATTGCAATCCTGATGGGAGAAACAGAACAGGAGGAAGAGAATGGTGATGAAAGCTACTTCGACCAGCTTCAGAGCCAGGAATTCACTGAAGGAGACCTGGACTACCCGTCCCGAGCTGTGAAATGGGATGAGTACCCTGATAACGAAGAAGAAGGTAAAATCCGTACCCTGCCTATTTCTAATATCATTGCTGCAGGATACGAAGAAGAACCAGACATGGAGTACTTGGCCTTGAGGAGACTAACAGATCAGCTGTGCGCAAGCACATTAACAATGGGTGCATCCCCAAGCCGGCCATATATGCCTCCCACTGATTCCATGATGGGGCTACCAGGATACCCACCGGCGACAAATACAAACCCGCAAATATCCCAGGAAGCACCTGCGACCAGGCAAAGAGGCTGGAGCAAATTTAAAGGCGGCCTCAACAATAAGATGTGGAATCTCCCATCCGCACAACAACAAGGAGGGGCTCTGTTCATAATACCTGAACAGTTGGGGCTCTTTGAAGATGCATTTTCAAGATGGGAAGCCATCACAAAAAATCATATCTCAGGTATTGGGTTCACTGATGCTAGAGACAAAGCTGAATATATGGAGAATCTCCTAGGGAAAGTTGAAAAAATTGCATGGGTACAATGGCGTATGCAGTACGGAGGGGAATATCAGGCCCTTCTTGCAGCAGGTGAAGGAAGAGACGGCACCCAAAACATCATCTCTCAGATGAGGAGGGTGTTCACTCTAGAAGATCCAGCCCAGGGATCCACCTTGGCCCAAGACGTAGCCTATCGTGACCTGGAAAGACTTTCGTGCAATAGCATGAAAGATATCCTTTCATACATGAATGATTATCTTAAGCTAGCTTCAAAAACAGGAAGGCTATATATCAGCACAGAGCTGTCAGAAAAATTTTGGATGAAAATGCCAGGTGACATAGGCCGGAGGATGAAAGCAGCCTTCGACAAGCAATACCCTGGAGTCAACATAGGCATAATACCCAGGGTGCTCTTCGCCTACAAATATTTGGAAGAAAAATGCAAAGATGCGGCATTCAAAAGGTCCCTCAAAGACCTCTCTTTTTGCAGTAAAATTCCAATTCCAGGATACTACGCCAGGGAGAAAAAGTACGGGGCCAGAAAAGCAAGGACATACAAGGGAAAGCCACATGATACCCATGTGCGCATCGAAAAGAGGAAGCATCTAGTGTGCAACAGAAAATGCAGATGCTACCTCTGTAGTGATGAAGGGCATTTTGCCAGAGAATGCCCGAATGACCGAAGGAGCAGCAAACGGGTTGCAATCTTTGAGCAACTCAATGTACCTGAGGACTATGAATTAATTTCGGTCCAGGAAGGTGAGGAGCAAAGCGACGCAATATTCAACATCTCCGAAGGAGAGGACGCTCAGAAGCTCCACAGCTCCCTCGGCCCCCTCATAAATGAGGAGGTCATCTACGCTTTTGGGGAAGTTGAAGAATGGGATACTCTGGGTGAGCCCAGCGGTAAGTTTGATTATTATGTCCGTTACTCACCACCCCCCCCCGCCCAACACATCATTCCACTTGCCTTTCCCCAAGGACAACGAAGCTGCTGGATGGGATGATGAAGAGTCGGCCGAAAAGAAGGAGCCTTCCGGCCCCTCTATAAACAAAGAAACAAACGCCTCGTGGGATGATAAAGCAACCAAAGCCGAAGGACTCCTTATGGAAGAAGTCGGCTACGTCCTCGGAGAGGTCGAAGGAGGATATCGACCTCAGGTAACGCTGCCTGAACCTCAGGAAAATTGCCTACACTCCTGGCGGCATAATACTATTGTGCCGGCAACAGAAGAAAGGTGCTCGTGTTGCAGGAGACAAACAATTCAAAGAGCCAGAATCCACTGCCTCAATTGCAAGGTCACAGCCTGTAACCTATGCGGACCATACTACTTCAAGACGGAGGTCCCGGTCACACCAGCACCCCCTGAGCCATTCCACGCTCAGAAGCTAGTGCAAGAGCAGCAAAACTACATCGCCTGGTGCGAGGGAGAAATTGAAAGGCTAACGAAAGAAGTAGAGCATTACAGAAGGAAGGCTCAAGAGCTAGAGCTTGAGGAAGATCTACGAAAGGATTTTGAGGAGCTAGGCAAGAGAAAAGAAGTAGAATCGGGAGGAGAGGAACAGGAATACACCAGCATCCTGTTCCAGGAAAGCATTTTCAAGACAGCAGCTGAGATCTCAACCCATCCCGCACCGGGACCAAGGCTAGTCAAAAATATACTTTACAATATGAATGTTGAGCTTGAAATACCCTCTATTCCTCGAATCCGAGTAAGGGCAATATTAGCCACAGGAGCAACTACCTGCTGTATTGACGAAGCGTCCGTACCACCAGAAGCATTGGAGCGAAATAGTTTCATCGTGCAGTTTAGTGGCATAAATTCAAAGCAGACAGCAGACAAGAAGCTTAAAGGAGGAAAAATGCACATCGGGGATAACAGCTTCAAAATCCCCTACACATACAGCTTCAAAATGGAGCTGGGCGATGGCATCCAAATGATCATTGGATGCAACTTCATCAAAGCAATGCAAGGAGGAGTCAGGATAGAAGGTAACTTGTAACATTCTATAAAAATTTAACTGTTATCAGTACTTCTTCTGCAGCAGCTGTAGCAGCCGCCATAGAAGAGCTCGAGCTAGAAGAAGACGAATACATAGACATCCAGCAGTCAGTATATTACAACATGGGAGACAGTCGGGAGTCTTTCCTCCAAAGATTCCAACCAACAATGGCCAGACTTAAGGAGGCAGGGTTTATTGGAGAAGACCCACTGAAACACTGGGCTAGAAACAAGGTGGTGTGCCACCTGAAAATCAAAAACCCGGACTTCGTGATAGAAGACCGCCCACTGAAGCATGTTACGCCGCAACTGCAAGATATGTTTAAATGACATGTGGAGGCCTTACTAAGCATAGGGGTCATCCGGCCAAGCAAAAGCCAGCACAGAACAACGGCCCTTATTGTCAACTCCAGAACAACAACTGATCCTGCAACAGGCAAAGAAACAAAGGAGAAAGAGTGAATGGTTTTCAATTACAAGCGCCTCAATGACCTAACCAATAAGGATCAGTACAGCCTCCCCGAGATCAACACCATCTTAAGGAGGGTAAGCCATAGTCAGATCTATTCTAAATTTGATTTGAAAAGTGGCTTTCATCAGGTTGCGATGCATCCGGACTCAATTGAATGGACGGCATTTTGGGTCCCCACTGGGCTATACGAATGGCTGGTGATGCCGTTCGGCCTTAAAAATGCACCCTCCATTTTCCAGAGGAAGATGGACCTTTGCTTCAAGGGAACAGAGGACTTCATTGCCGTCTACATCGATGACATAAGTATTCTCCCAAACAGAAGAAGAGCATGCAAGGCACTTAAGCATCATGCTAGATATATGTGAGGAACATGGGATTGTTTTAAGCCCTACTAAGATGAAGATAGCAGTCACCGAAGTGGAGTTCCTCGGCGCCATTATTGGTAACCAGAAACTTAAATTACAGCCACACATAATTAAGAAAATTACTGAGGTGCAGGACAAGTCACTGACAACCTTGAAGGGGCTTCGCTCCTGGTTGGGGATTCTGAACTATGCAAGGAACTACATCCCGAACCTAGGGAAACTCCTCAGCCCATTATATGCCAAGACCAGCCCAACTGGTGAAAGAAGAATGAACGAGCAGGACTGGGCTCTAGTAGGGCAAATCAAAAGGCTGGTCCAGCAGCTACCAGACCTCGAAGTACCACCTGAAGGTAGCTATATTATCCTTGAAACAGATGGCTGCATGGAAGGCTGGGGTGGAATATGCAAATGGAAGCCACAACAGTATGAGCCCAGGACCACGGAACGAATCTGCGCCTACGCCAGCGGGAAGTTCAATCCCCTAAAGTCAACAATTGATGCTGAGATACACGCGGTCATGAACTCCCTTGAAGCATTAAAAATCTACTATTTAGACAGAAAGGAGCTAACCATCAGAACTGAATGCCAAGCAATCATTAGCTTCTTCAACAAGTCTCCGAATCACAAGCCTTCAAGGGTACGATGGGTCGCCTTCACAGATTATATAACGGGGATCGGCATCCCAGTACACTTCGAGCACATAGACGGTAAGGATAATCAACTTGCCGATGCCTTATCACGTCTGCTCTTCTCTCTAGTAAGTACAGGATGGCCAAGCGAAAGAAGTCTCGATGCCCTGGAACTCGCAGCAAGCGCAATAAAAGAAGTTCGAGCCACACCAACAAGGCAAGCGCAGCAGCACCTAGCTGGAGTACTGCTGCAACTCCGAGAGCTCCTAGTACATCAGACAACGGCACCAGACCGACAACAGCGGCCGCTGCCATCACCAACCTACGGCAACTCTGCGCAATCCACAACTTCAAGCTACAAGCATGCAAAGAGTTAAGCACCCGGGATCAGTTCTGGGCTACATGATATCCTGCCATAGCACAGATCGATCAGCAGCTCCGAAGGGCTACCTAGCAAGTCTAAGACGCCATCTCCCGAACCAGCAACCTACCGCTCGCACGTAGCAACAGGAAGCGTGGTGGGGGGGACAAGGAATAAGCACTGTAGCTACACTGTAGTTACAGTAGTATTACACTGTAGTCGTACAGACAGCTGTCACTGTAGATGAACGACAGCTGTCACTGTAACATTTTGTACTTTAGTATAGGGTTACTGTATGTAGGGCGGTGCTCACTGTAGAGCACTGTATATAGGACGGTGCGCACTGTAGCAAGGACACTGTACCTGTAGCAAGTACACTGTACAACACTGTAGCGCACTGTAGCATTGTGACGTAAGCGCTGAGCTCATAAGCTAAGCCCGCCCTCTATATAAGTGACGTAGCAACAAGCGTGGTAGACGAGGAAAACACCGTTGCCTCTATTAAGAACTCCTTGAATCCACAAGGAAGAGAGAAAATTCACTAAAGTAGAACTTTATTGAGAATAAAAGTTGTCTCCCATCCATAGGACTGAAGGCCAATTTATACAAATACCAGAAATCCAATTTGAGTAAGTTTCTAGCTTCCCAAGTCCTAAACTGAATATAACTCAGTTTAAACCCATTAATTGGGTTGGTAGAAGTTCTAAATAAGTTAACCTACGAAAATAAAATCCTAAATAAAGATTCATCCTTCCCAAGTCCTAAACTGAATAGGATTCAGTCCAAAATTGGTCTTGGGTTGGTGGAATCCGAGAATAAGACCTAAGACATCATAATAAAGAGAATTTTAAACATAGAAAGGTACTAAGTAAGGTAAATCCTAAGTTTAAATAGAAGAGTGAATCAAATCATTTGTCATGGCCCCTTGACTTCTGAATTAGCTTCTTTTGATATTCTTGAACTTCCTTTGAGTGTCCTACATCAGTGTCCCCTTCTTGTAAAGAACTCGTCCTCGAGTTACTTTGTCGTAATGTGCAGTCCTCAGGTGCATAGTAGTCAAACAAATCTTGAATATTAAAAGTGTTTGAGATCCCCAAATCCTTCGGGAGGTCGATGACATAGGCATTGTTGTTTATCTTTCTCAGTATCTTCAGTGGCCCAATTTTCTTCTGTTTCAGTTTGTTGTAAGTTCCAGCTGGAAATCGTTCCTTCCTCAAGTGCACCATCACCAGATCTCCTTCTTGAAACTCTTTTGAACGCTTATGAATGTCCGCTTTAATTTTGTATTGGGCATTGGATTCTTCTAATTTCTTCTTTACCTCAGTATGCACTTCAATAATTCTCTCCGCCATATTGTCTGCAGCTATGCTTGTTCCTGGTAATTTGGGCAACACCACCAAATCCAGCGGGTGTTTTGGTGTTCTTCCATTAACAATTTCAAATGGCGATTTTTCCGTGTGGACTTGTTCTTCATGTTATTGAAGCAAATTAAGCTTGTGCGGAGGGCATAGTTCCCACTGCTTTGTGTTTGTCTCTTGCAAGACACCGAATGATGTTTACAAGTGTTCGATTCACCACTTCAGTTTGTCCATCTGTTTGTGGATGATAAGCACTACTAAATTATAGAGACGTATCAAATCGCTTCCACAATGTCTTCCAAAAGTGACTTAGAAATTTTGTGTCACGATTAGAAGTGATAGTCTTTGGCATTCCATGTAGCCTTACAATCTCTTCAAAGAATAGATTAGCCACCCTTGTTGCATCTGCTGTCTTCTTACATGGAATGAAGTGTGTCATCTTGGAAAATCTGTCGACAACAACAAATACTGAATCTAAGCCTCGTTGAGTCCTGGGGAGGCCCAAAACAAAATCCATCGATAGATCCTCCCATGGGGCATTTGGCACAGGCAATGGGGTATACAGGCCAGTGTTTTGAGAGCTTCCTTTGGCTGTTTGGCATACATAGCATCTTTGTACAAAGCGACCAACATCCCTTTTAAGTTGTGGCCAGTAGTAGCGCTCTTCAACTAGTG